>CM076575.1:400906409-401123149 GCA_034641835.2 Pinus albicaulis | reverse complement strand
ATGGAATAGCAAAGCAAATAAAGGATTGAACAACAATTCTGAAATAGAACAGCAAGTCTAAAATGGAACAGCAATTGAATAACTAAGTCCCGCAGGTTGTAACCAAACTTAATCTATTAACTCAAATGCATTCTTTGCAATCAAATAACATTCTTTCACTCTAAAAGCAATTCACACAAATCACACTAATGGAACAGCAATAACTATTAATGAATTATGGAACAGTACTGATAAATCAGAAACGCGCACAACACGAACGTTTAGTATAACAGCTCTGTAACAAAACAGTAAGAACATGCAATTAACTCTTGAAAGGATTAATAACTTGATGCGGAGTCAACACACGATTCTATCTGTAAAAAACCTCAATGATTCAATCTTTAACAAAGCATGTAATATGAACTTATAAAGCATATCAAATTACCAAATAACAATGATAAACAAACCACACAAAAGTCAAGTCGTAATGGTACAGAAGCAAGTGTCCTTCGGGGCCGGGCCCTTAGCCTCCAAGGATACACCGCTTTAAGTTAATCCAGACGCAGAGATGAAATAATCACCAAGCTTTTATTAATGCATCGGTCAAAAATACATTGAACCAGTTCTCAACGAGACTCAATAATCAAAGTTGATGTTTTACAGAAAATTACATAAAAGCGTATCCTATCTATCAAGCTAACAGTGTTGTCCCTTTATATAAAGGTGATGGCGGAGATGTCCAAGTAACATGATAAATAAAGCAGCGATCCCTCAGGATCGAAGATCCTGAGGGATTCGCCAAACTGTTAATTCTTCATCCTTTCCTTTCTTTGGCGCCGAGCTGGTGTCTTCTCCTTCTTTTCCGAGCCGATTTGCTGTAATCTATTTAGCCTTGTTTGCATTCGGTTCTCGTTCAGAGGGACAGCAGTTATCTCGACTTTGTCCTTTCCTTTGGAACGGAAATTCCTCGTTTTCTCCTTTTCCTGTACAGAAAATAACCATTATCAGTGGCTAAGTCTTGCATATCAATTCTCACATGTTTTGTTATGGTTCCTTATTACTTTCCAAATTCATGATACAAAAAGGTTCACAAATTCTATTAAAAAGCCACTGAAATAGTCATCAAAAGCATACCTCACGAGGAAGGAGCGAAAAGTGGGTAGGCCGGCTCGTAATGAGACCTCCTGTTCCAAGGTTTGTTTATTTGATATACCTTTTGGACCATATCCCTGGTGTGGTGGCCATAATGGGAATGCCACTTCACTTCCATCCTCATGATCATGGTAGGCTGGCTCTCGATGAGACCCCCTATCCTGCATTTGACACTTCACATATCATGCTTACATATCATGTTTACATATTTTTTTCTTTTTTTATAGAATACTTTTCCTTATTTATACACAAAGGGTGGTTCAACACTCCTTAAGAGTAGGAATGGTGGAAGAAGTCTTATCATCTCAATAGGAAGATATAAGCTCTTTGCTCTTATTCCCAAGTAATAATAAAAAAGTTTAAGGGGATCAGCATGATAAAGATAACCAATCAGGGCAAAATTAGTAAAACCATGTCAACAAAAGGTAAGAAATAAGTATGTCTTTCTGTTTGTCCTCTTACTAATGCAGAGCCTTATAGATATAGCGATTTATGGTTTGCAGATTTCGGTATGTTGTGATTTTATATTTCATTGCACAAATACATAGCTGTATCTTAAAGACTAGAAAGAAGACGGGCAAGAAGCATCCTCAATTTAGATCAGCAAAAGGAATAAGCTATTTCACAAGGAGAGCAAAAGTATGCTAGTGGTGTTCCTTTGGAAAAGAAACAACGATGGATGATAGAAAAAGGGACAGCAAAAATGCAAATGCCGTTCCTTTGGGAAAAAGGAACAGCAAAAATAAAAATACTATAAAAACACTCAAAATGCCATTCCTTTGAAAAAGGAACAACAACAATAAAAGAACGCTGTTTCTTTGAAGAAAAAGGAAAAGTGGTAACAAAAAGGAACAGCAGAAAGCGTAACAATGCCGTTCCTTTGGAAAAGGAACAGCAGAGATCCAGAATGCTGTTCCTTTAGAAAAGGAACAGCAAAACAAGCAAAACAAGCAAAGCCAACAGCATAAAAAAACACGCAGATGCTATTTTCAGAACGGCAAGAATCGAACTTTGTAAAAGAAAAGGAACAACAAAAAAAATGATAAGAAAACATTTAATGCAAACTTATGTACAAGAACCACTCAAAAACAAGAACTTATGTACAAATTGTAAAAAGAAATGAACCCTTAATGAATTACAGGTGAGGAAGATTTCTCTTCCTCTCCTAAAATCTCCATATCAGTGTCTCGGCGTAGCTGCTGGCAGAAGGATTCCCGAGTGAGTGGTTTGCGATAGAGACGAACTCTGTGGCCATTTACTTTGAATGCATATCCAGAACCGTCAATGGTAATTAGAGTAAGGGTTCCGTTGTCATGCACCTTCTGGATTTCGTATGGTCCCAACCATCGAGTCTGAAGTTTTCCAGGGAAGTCCCGAAACCGAGAGTCGTATAACAGAGCCCAGTCTCCCTCGTGGAAGACTTTGTTTTTGATGAGCGCATCATGCCATTTAGCTCGCTGCTGTTGAATCAATGCTCTATTTTGTAGTGCAGAGAGCCTAATTTCGTCTAATTCATTGATCTGCTGTAGTCGATTGATTTGTGCCTCGCTTAGATCTAGGCCAACTTCCTGTGTCGTCCGTAATGTTTGGAAATGAATTACGGGTGAGGAAGATTTCTCTTCCTCTCCTAAAATCTCCATATCAGTGTCTCGGCGTAGCTGCTGGCAGAAGGATTCCCGAGTGAGTGGTTTGCGATAGAGACGGACTCGGTGGCCATTTACTTTGAATGCATATCTAGAACCGTCAATGGTAATTAGAGTGAGGGTTCCATTTTCATGCACCTTCTGGATTTCGTATGGTCCCAACCATCGAGTCTGAAGTTTTCCAGGGAAGTCCTGAAACCGAGAGTCGTATAACAGAGCCCAGTCTCCCTCGTGGAAGACTTTGTTTTTGATGAGCGCATCATGCCATTTAGGTCGCTGCTGTTGAATCAATGCTGTATTTTGTAGTGCAGAGAGCCTAATTTCGTCTAATTCATTGATCTGCTGTAGTCGATTGATTTGTGCCTCGCTTAGATCTAGGCCAACTTCCTGTGCTGTCCGTAATGTTTGGATTTCGAATTCTATGGAAAAAATGGGTTGTTTTCCAAACACTAATTGATAAGGTGAGTAACCGGTGGTGCTCCTCCATGTGGTTCTATAGGCCCAGAGTGCTTCAGGTAGTCGGGTAGCCCAATCACGCCTATGTGACGCAATGGTTTTCGTTAGGATTGATTCTATTATCTTATTGCTACTTTCTACCTGCCCATTCGCTTGTGGGTGATATGGAGTAGTGATTTTATGCTGGACGTGATAATTGTTGAGTGTTGCGGCTAATTTATGCCCAACAAATTGTGGTCCTCCATCTGTAATTATTTCCCTAGGCAGGCCATAACGAACAAATAGATGGAACAGGAACTGTATGACAGAGTCCTCTGTGGCTCTTGGAAATGCTTCTGCCTCAACCCATTTGGTGACATATTCTGTTGCCACCAAGATATATGTTTTCTGATTTGACGAGGGGTTGATGGGTCCAACGAAATCAAGAGCCCATCGCTCGAATGGTTCGATGACTAACTGTGGTTTCAGAGGCATCTCATCGGCTTGACCAGGTCGTCCTGCTCGCTGGCAGCTGTCACAGGCTTGGACAAATTTCTTTGCATCTTTGAAAATCGTAGGCCAGTAATATCCTGTCTGCAATACTTTGTGTCTAGTTCTACGCTCAGCGAAGTGTCCACCACACGGTCCATCGTGACAGGCTTTTAGGATGTCAAAGATTTCATCCTCTCGAACACATCGCCTGATATGCATGTCTGCCCCTGTGTGAAACAAATAGCCCCCAATCCACGAGAATCGAGAACTCTTCTGAACAATCTGCTTGCGCTCATTAGGGGTTAAATGTTTTGGTAGTTTACCTACTGCGAGGTAGTTGGCAACATCAGCATACCAGGGTGTTTGAATGGCAACAGCAAACAGGTGCTCATCCGGAAATTGATCTTCAACTGCTGCTGCATCGCTTGATTTTGGTATTCTCGAAAGAAAATCGGCTACATTGGGTCATTCTACTGCTTATTACCCTTAAGGTAATGGGCTAGCAGAATCCTCAAACAAGAGTTTGGTGAACATAATCAAGAAGTTGTTGGAGGACAATAAGAAGTCTTGGCACACAAATCTAGTACATGCACTCTGGGCTGACAGATTAACACTTAAGAAATCTATTGGAATGTCACCCTACCAGCTTGTGTATGGTACAGATGCAATGCTTCCAACCAGCCTTGGTGTACCAGTTATGAAGTTCATTCAAGAAGTACAGTCTGAAGACAATGACATGATCAGAAGGATTAATCAGACTATACATCTTTAGCAAACCAGAGAGGAGGTTTACAGTAAAGCATTACAAAATTAAGACAACATCAAGAAGCTTTTTGACAGAAGAACAAAGGCTAATAATTTCAATGTTGGTGACAAAGTGTTAAAGTGGGACTCAAGGAGAGAAGACAAGGGCAAGCATGGAAAATTTGATAACTTATGGCTTGGCCCTTATCTCATTCATTCTACTGCTGGTAACAATGCTTATTTCTTGCAGGAGTTGAATGGAGCTGAACTGTTTGGGGGTCCTGTCAATGGCAGGATGCTCAAACATTATTTCTCTTGATCCTATCATGTTTGAAAGCCTTTTTATCTTTTTTCTGATTATAAATATTTCATCCATCATTACGTTCAAAAGTTAGAAAAATAAAAAATACAAAAACAATAGAAGAAATAAAAGAGGGTAGATTGTAAAAACAAGAAAGGTATAGCCCCATACCAAAAAAAAAACAGAAACAAAATTTGAAAGTGTGCAAGCTCAAATGCCACTCCTAAGAAACACACTTCTAGTTAGTCATACAGCCTAATCATGACTAATTAGTTTTTCAATTTACTGCTGATAGGTTAGTGAATTAGATTTTCCAAACATCTTAATCTTGGCTTATCAGTTAGGTAGATTAGGATAGAAGATAAAGGTTCAAACAAGCTCAAAATATGAACCTAAGATTCCAAAAGAAGAATGACTCCAATTTGTTTAAATCTTGAGTCAAATATAGAAGTAAATTGGTTCTAATGAACTCAAAACTTGAACTAGAGAACAAACAAAAAACATCTCAAATAAGCTCAAAAACAAAGCTGAAGAAAAGAGAAGGATGTGCTTAAAACTTTCAGATCTTAAGCCTTATCCATTTTGATTTAATTTTCTGCAAATTATCATCTATGTGCAGCTTGTTTTTATGCCATAGATCAGCAACAAGTTAGACTGTTCAATTCTAACTTGTATGCTTTTAAATTTCTGTTTTAGAAATTAGTGAATAAAAATCTGTTAGACCGTTTAATCCTAACAGGTAGAGAAGCTTATGAACTCAATTGTTTAATCTGAGTTCATGGAGAAATAAGAAGTAGACTTATATTAGTTTTTTTCTTTCAAAAGAATAAAATGTTTGTAAAAGAGTTTTCCAATCCAAATGCACTCTTAAAAGAAGAAAAAATGTTAGATCAGTTGGATTAGGTAGGTAGAAAGCTTGGTTTGATAGTATTCCATTGTCTTTCATGGCTGCTAACATTTTCAGAGCAAAAGAAGATCATCAAAGTGAAGAAAGTTGCAGCCCAATGGATGAGGCACTAATAAGCCCCCAGAGAATACAAATCTGAGGTTCTTGATGCCTTCAAGAAGGCACCATCCCCAAGTGGAGCCACTGTTAGCCACCTATATAATTTGTCATATCAAATGGTGGCTAAATCATTTTTTGAAGCCTTCAAGAAACAAGTTTTATTGCCAAAATTGTTAGTTCTTGAGGTCTTATGAAGACATCTTATTCTTTGATTAATCTTCACTGTTGTTTCCCTCTTAAACTCTGAAATTCTGCTGTTTTCCTGAAGAAAAGACTGCTGCAAAAAATTTCATTTCCCCTCATTTTACCCCTCCTTTCACTGCAAATTAACCTTCATTTTTATCCCCTTTTTCCCATAAAAATCCTCCTTGTTTCCATTATTTCCCTTCTTCCATTCATAAATCCCCTTTTGTAAGGTTTAAAGCTCCTTTTTTGACCTTACCGAAACCCCCAAATCCTTTGAAAAACCTTGAAAAAATCATAAATGAGCCTTTTTTTCATTATGGGCCTAAGCCCCTTTGGGCTAAGCCCTAAACCACTTCCGCACCATATACCCACGCCCTGGAACCAAGCACTAAACCCATATGGCGCTTATTTCATCGGAACTTCTGACGAGTGCAAGTATTTTTGTTACATAAAACTTCCGATGCCGATTGGCTCCTTTGTATAAACCCCCAATCCCTTGTTTTCTTCACATAAACCAAAAACCCCGCAGTCGGGCGCTAAGCACCATAAATAAACCCTCCCCGATGCATTTTTCCCTTTGTATTTCATATAAAAACCCATTTTTCTATGTTTACACAAAGCCTGCCGGTTCATGGTTTAAGCGAATCCCGATCGTTGATCTTAAACCAATCAACGATCGGCAAAATCTCACATTGGAGATTTCATTGGGCACATTTTATATTTTATTCACCCCCCTTCCGATTGGCAGTCTCCTGATGGATCCTCAGCTGTTGATTCCCCCCCGCCAGATCAAGATCCGACGACCCACATCACTCCATCTCAAAGCCCTTTCCCCCGCCTGTGACCTCCTCCGATACCCGCCGTCGATCTGATCCTCAGATCAACGGCTCTCGTTCAATCGCATTTGCGCCGCTTACCCCTTGCCTCCTCCAATCACAAATCTCCGATTGCATTTGGGCTGTCCATTGCATTAGATCCAACGGTCCAGATCATTTCTCCAACCTTTGTTAAAATCATGAAACCCCCTGTATAATGTTTTTTGGGGAAATCTCCGCCTTTGATCTCTGTAGATCAACATCCCACACTGACCCTTTCTCCGCCTCATATTTTATTATATTAACCCGAGATTAAATATCCGTCGTTGATCTGTTTCAATCCAACGGTCCATAATAAATCTGACAGGCCCGACTCTTTTGGGTCCTATCTGTCCTAGATTTAATCTCCGCCATTCATTCCTTGATCTGACAGTCCAGATCAAAACTGCTCAGACCCTGTCCCACATCTTATCACCCGAGCATCTCATCGCCATCACGCTCTTCCCTCATCTGTCCGATCTAAGATCTCTGATCTGACGGTAGACACTCCATATCGCGTGATTTTTTAGCTCGAACGTCAATTCTCCAAAATCACGTGATATGGGTGGTTTTGAAATGCCACGTGTCGGGCTCTAACGCATATCGCGTTCAAAAAGTGAAAACTGCCCTTCTTCCATTTTGCTGTGCGAAATCCGTGGTTTCTTTGTCTGAAACCGCTTTACCCCTTTTCTATTACATTTCATCGCGTTCATTCCCCGCTGTTGATCTCTGCAGATCAACGGCTCGCATTCAATCTCGCTTTTGAACTATCGCCCTCCGCCATCTTCCAAGGGACTTCATCGATCAACCTCAGCCATTGATCTCTGAGGCCGATCTCATCCGACGGCCTAGAATCCCTCAAGAAAACCCAAATTTCTTCTGTGCCTTTTTCGTTGTCGATTAAGGTTTTTTACCCCTTTTTTTTTTTTTTTTTTTTGGCCGTTTCATTATAATGTTTCCCTCTGCATTATATTTCCCTTGATAAATCCCGACCATTGATCTTTGCAAGATTAACAACCCTAAATTAATCTCCCCACCCTTTGTTCTAATCGCCTCCATTTGACCCCTGCGATCAATCTCCACCGTTGGTTGCTTTCATCCAACGGCTGCACTTTAAACCTAGGCCTCCAAAGCAGTTAAACCAAAAATATGTAGGATTTTATAACTTTTCTTATTTGTGCAGGTTTTAATAGTTTTTTTCAAAAGTTTTAAAAAGGAAATTAAAGGCCGGGGATGACGATCCCCCGGGATTTTATTCATCAAAGAAAATTATTCCCCAGGGTTCCATATCATGTTTCATCAGTCCCTTATGAGCATTGATGCCATTATAAGCCCTCTGCGCACCTGAACATCAACAAGACACAACAAAGCTTAATTAAAATAGAGAGTATCAATGTTGAAGATCCAGTCACACCAGAGATGAAGAATTGAAGATGGTTTACACAGTTTAGGTGGATTATGGCTAAAATCGACAATTAAAAGCCTAATCTACTAAATTAAACACATTATGAAGAACATAAGATAGAAATTATGCCGAATTAAGATTAACACACAGAGTTAAAGCAAATTAACAGTGTTTAAAGAAGGACAAAACAATTCAACAATTAGCCTCAAAGCATTCAAAAGGCCACTTGTAGCCTCAAAGCATTCAAAAGATGGCATAGTTATTACCAGAACAGAGGATATCTGCCTTAATACAGCTAAACAGTTATTCCAAGCCAAAGAGACTTATTGCAAAATATCAGCAGAGTTATTACGAAGATGACACAGAGCCTTAAAGTCAACAAAATCACCCCAACAAGCTTAATTCTTAATGTAAGACAATTAATACTGAGGAAATATTTGTAATCTTTTCCATTGAGCCCCTCAAAGGCCGAGAAGCATTAAACTGTATTAATTGAACCTATAGATCTTTTCCCTTATTCCACCTCCTCATTTTCCTATAAAATCTTCTTGAGGAGCTCATTGTAAAGGGTTGGATTTGGGTTGGTTGCAGAACTTTGAAATATACTTGTGCTCGAAACTTTCTACATGTAAATAGTGTTCAGAGGCTCTGTTTGTAATCAAATAAGTTAGGCTGAGAAGAGAAGATGATTGCTGAACTGAAACATCGGACTTGAAGAATGTAACTGGATTGACATCAATATACAAGTTGATTCTTGGGATCCTGGTCTATATCACAGGTGAAGTGCTTCTTTCTGTGTTATTGTTTTCCTTTCATGTATGCCATTTTGTCCACTTATTCTTTGATAAAGAACAACAAGCATAGAGTTAGGATTTACTGTTTACAGTACCCTTCTCTGACTGATAAGTTTTATCTCAATGTTTTCCTCCAAATTGTGTATTTAAGAATGATTCAATATAGTCCAAGCAGTTAGGAATGCTGGCGTTCCCTCGTCCTACTGTCTAAACATAAACATTGTTCTTGAATGTTATTTTCATTATTTAATCAGTAAAGTTAGACTAGAAAAGTTTATGGTTTGCCCTGTCTTCTAGTTTCTTTCTCCAAAGGTAATTCTGAAAGTTTCCCTAAGAGTATGCTGAAAGCAGTTTAGATTTAAAAGTATCTTATCTGATCTTAGGCTGCACTTTGTTTTTCTTATCTGTTTTCATCCCTTCTGAAAGTAATTATGTGGATTACTGGATTGTTTGTCTGTTGAGTTAGCTTTAATACGAACTTGTCCAAAGAATTCTATGGTTAGCCCTGTCCTTTGGTTGGTTTTAAACATTTACTTAGAAGGATTTTCTTGTTTGGACAGACTGATAAATCCTAGTTGAAATTCTTGTCTGTTTCCACCCCTTCAACACTTTTATTGTTTCCATTCCATCATTTAATCTCAATGATCTTGTGATATAGATGACTTGCCCCTTGGACCACTCTTGAAATTGTTGCACAATTAAACCCTTTTATGACTCCATAGCCCAATGGACTAAAAACTAGCGTTATATCTATCCTATCAACCGATGCTTGTTCTGATTGCTTGCAACTTCACACCTTTGAATCTCTTTCATTTTAGGACTTTCCACTCAACTAAAAATCATGCTCAACCATCCAAAAACGAACAAAACCCCTGTTCTTAATAACTAGCCTAATATCACACATAAAAGCCTTTAAAGATAAATCAATCTTTGCACTGATAAGAGAGATCCCTCTCTGGATTCAGGAGGGCTAGATCCTAGAATCCCAAAGTGGTTCAAGTGTTCTCTCCGCAGTTCTGGTCTCACCAATTTGCTGGAATTACAGGGAGATAACACGGGCGAGGGTCAAACCTGCGAACTCCAAGCAACGAGGAAAAATATTTACCATCGCACCATCACATTTAGTTCTTAATATATAACAAGTTCGACATAATTTTATGTTGACTATGTTTCCACCATGGGGGAGGGGGTTGGATTCTAGCCCCAACCTTGGTCACCATTGTTAGCCTCCACAATGTCCCAAGGATGAAAGGATATCGACGGAGGTAACCTAAAACCAAGCTTTTAGTTTGGAAGCTAGCCCTACCAAACCAGAGAGGGTTATCTCTATGAAAAAACACAGCCAAGGGTTTTACTGGTACAAGAATGGATTTTAGGCTAGATAGCTCACCTCTAGGGTTCTGAAAGTTTTAGGTTTTTTCTGCTAGATCAAGAATGAAAATCAGAGAACTAGGTCAAAGTATCAAAGGTTTCAGCTGCAAGAGATATAGAGGAGCAAGGTAGATATGCTTTTATGATGGCTTAGGAATTTGTCGATGTAGTGTAGGGATTGAAACAACAAGAGATCATAAAGAGCATGTGCACCATGAATTCATTAATCAAGAAGGAAAATTACAAGAAATAAGATTCCTAACAAAACAAAGATTTAATGTAAATAATTCTGTTTATAACCTCTTAGGAAAATCATTGAATATCATATATATGGTAAGGAGACAAGTATATCATTCATTTAAAACTAAAAGAGAGAGGAAACATTATCACAAACTCATAACACAAGAATTCCTGAATAATAGTTGCAATTGTCCTTTGATTTCCTGTAAAAAGTGAAGTACAAGTTAAAAGAGTTCCACCCTCTGATGTCCAACCATCAAAATGACTGAAAACCACATACATATAGACTCAAAAACAACTTCACCTCTCTCGGGGGTTGAATCCCTCACTATTGGAACAACTCACAAGAATATCTCAACAAAACCCTAATGACTAGGGAAGTTAAAACAAACTCTCCTAAAATAGACTTTGACTGACCTAATCCTCATCAATGAGGTCCAAAATTACACCAAAATGACTCTAACTAAGCCATTAACCTTCTATTACATCAAGTCAATATGAAATTAGAGAAATTACATCATAAAACTGAGATTTGGCTGAAGAAAAGTTGAAATTTTCACTAACAGGCAAAAGCACAGCGTCTCTAGACAAAAGTGCAGCACCAAACTTGTAAGGGACTTTTGAAGGCCTTCCCCTACTCCAAATCCAATTTTGAAAGATGCAGTGGAAATATGAGGATTTCTAGTTGTCAATATACACCTCAAGAAAGAAAAATGTACACTCCATGATAGGGAAAAATGCATTCTCCCACAGCTACTCCCAAAAGTGTGACGCCTAGTCCAAAACAGTGGCAAAAAGTGAATTTTTTGCATGTTTTTGGGCATTTTCTGCCAACTAGTTTGCTAAAAAGGCTCAAAACATTGATAGTTGACATGTATGAGTAATTATCTATTGAGAAATATAGATTTTTTGGCAATTGGAGGTGTTGTACCTTAAGAGACAATCCCTTAGCTGTGATAAGGAATCAATGCTTAAGACATTTTATGATTATGTCACAAATTTTTATGTCTATGTTTTATTAACCCTCAAGTATTTATAATCAAACTCTTTAATATCAAATATTATGAATACTTCACAATGCTACCATCTGTTGATGTTGAATGAAGTGCCTAGAAGAAAATGTAAGAAGAAGTCCAAACTGATATGTTGTTTTATACATAAAATATCATTCCAAAACCCAGAAGAAATATGTGAAAGAAATAGATAAAACAAAGGAGCACCAATTAAGGTTTTTAACTCTTATACACAGAAGTAAGAAGAGACATGCTGCTCATAACCTTGTTTTTTTCATAGATGGAAATACATAATGAAAACTAGAATACATTTCAACATAAAAAATGCCAGAAACTTGCTTACTCATTCATTAATCTTTGAATCTTTGAGTACAAAAATATTTTTCTGGAGGTCCAAAACTCAGAACCTTTATTTCCCTTGAAAATTACATTAAATACAGTAAAAAGCAGTTTGGAACTGCTGTAACCAATCCTAACTACCAAAACTAATTCAAGACTTCGAAGGCTGTCTATTACATGCCTTGAAAATGTCTTATTACAATTACATTATCTTCAAAAAATAACATAAAACAAATATCCTAATCTATAGGAATTGCTGATGATGTGGCTTCTTTTCCTTGGTCAACTGATTTGTCTTTCTTTGCTACTGATCCTTTTGGTAGGTCAATTGACCAAGCTCTGTACTTTTTCCATATTTCTACCTTCGTCCTGGATGAATGTGTCAGATTGTGATATTCCAATCTGAATGCAGTAATTCGGTCATATGAAGGCCTTTCAGAGAAAAGAGTTTTTACCATCCACAAGGGTTGAAAATATCTCTGCAAGAAGTTTACCATTGTCTCTCCTTTAAGTACCAGAGTTTTTTCATGCCTGTTATCAACCTTGATTTTTGTCATCACCAGTAAATTCTCATAAGAGCTCCAAGGCAAAAGATTCCCTTCAGCTCCCCAACATGATGGCAGGCCTACCCTTGTCATTTTATCAAAATATTTATCAAATGGACTTACTGCTTCTTTGATTTCCATTAGTTTCTTTTCTGCAGCCTTTCTGAGATCATTCCTGATAATCATTTTATTAATTTCCACTGCATATAACATTCTGTTCTGCATATCATTCTCCTCTAACTCCTGATCTGATTTGGAATTGATAAAATCAATAAATCTTCTGGCCCAAATGGCTCTGTTAATCCCTTTTTTCTTATCAGCCATAATTAGCTCTTCACACTCCACAATAAGGCTTTTTCTTTTGCAATTATCATCAGGAAGCACCAATTGGATTTCATTTCTAAAATGATATCAGTCCAAATGATATCTTTAGCTTGAATTAGTGACATATTACCTTTCATTCTTTCTTTGGGACTCTTAATCTCAGCTTCAACATTTTGGAAATCCATTTTGTATTTATCTGCTTCATTTTCTATGATCTTCATCAATTTTGTTACAGTCTCCAGATCTGTTTGAGCTTTCTTTCTATCCCTTTAAGCCATCTGCAACTCAGCATTTAATTGAATAATTTGTGTTTGTGGGTCTTCATCACCTGTAGGAAAAACAAAAGTACAGTTATGATTATCAATATGATTTTGTAATGAAATTTCAGTCTGCTTTACTTTGGAAATTTCTTCATCCTTCTACATGAGTTGCTGCAACAACTTTTCCTTTTCCTTCTCTACCTCTGCAACTTCTATAGCCATTGAATGTTCACTAGTAGGTAACTTCAATTTCCTCCTTAATGTGGATATCTCTACCTTAGCACTTTGCATGAACTTCTGCACAGGAGTCTTTTCACTAGGGTCTACTCCAATTTTTATAATAATCTTCTTCAATTCTTCATTTTGAACTGTTAAGGCTCTTGAATTAGCCTTTTCTAACTTCAGCTGCTTAATTACTTTGCCCAACATATTCTCTGCCTTTATTTCCATTGCATTAGTCTTGGTGAGGTCATTTACAATCAATTGACCTGTTTGCATATGCAAGTTCATTTTATCAATTAGAGGAATCTTCTTTACATCCACAGTCACAGTAACAGTGTTGAAATTGGTGGAAGGACCAATTGACATATCTGTAGGATGTGAGAGGGCAATTATAAACTGATGTTTTTCAAGATCCATTAAAGTTAACAACCTTATTTGTTCAGTGGTAATTTGATGTTCAGCTTGGGCCTCCATGCTGGCCTTCATCCTCTGGTTTCTTTCTTCAATTTGTGAAAACATATGTTTAATCATGGGCACCTGTTCATGAGAAGCTTCTTGATTCCTAGGCGAGGCAGGAGCATTTTGTTCTTCTCCCAAATGCAAAGAAAAACCAGGAGCAGTAGATACAGGCTCTTCAGTAACTTTTGTTCTCTTCATGGCTCCCTGCTCCTCATCATCTAGATCAATCACCATTTCATTGGTTCTTTTAGTTGATTTCTCTGTTATACTAAGAGTTTGAATGTTAGCATCTACTGAGTTCTTCACATCTTTACATGCTATCTTCTCTTTTTATGGCCTACTTTCATGAATGAAAGCAGAATATCCATTCTCTATCCTTCTATTTTAAATAACAATATATGGGTCATAAGCCCAACTTTCTCCTAATAACATCTGCATGTCATCTAAAATTTTTGTCACTTCATCAAATGCCTGTCTCATATTTACTATGAAAGGGCCTACAACCATGGGTAATTTGTACATGTGACCTTTCTTCATAGGCACAAAATGAACTTGATCAACATTTAGACTTTGTCTAATGAATTCTAAAGCAAAAAGCCTCATTGGCACAAAAGTTGGGAGTCTGTAAGGCTCAACACTTGCTCCATATAGCCTTATTTCAGAATATTCCTAAAAAACAAATTAGTCTCCATATTTACAATTGTTTCCTAAATGCAAAAATTCCCGAGCTTTAGGTAGGAAACAGGGGGGAGGACTTCCATTCAATATTTTGTATGCAGTTGGCATGTAATAACTAGCAAAATCAAACAACCCAGCCTCATTTTGCTCCCTTATAACTAGATCTGTCCAGAATATCACTGATTGCCTTCTTTTATTTGCATCCATAATATTTAGGCCTAAATGCATGAACTCTTCCACATTTTGGTATAAGAAAAAATATACAATTAATGAGGGAAATTTAAAAGTACCTGTTAATGAGAGGCTCATCAGCTGTGAGTTGACTGCTTCCTGCCAATAAGATGGAATATCCAGCACCATTCTTGGCTTCATCATCATGGAAAACATTCCTAGAACTGATTTATCCACTACATTATCATCATCCTTACCCATAATTTTTGCAATATGACTCAAAACTGGACGAGTCTCAACATAAAAAACACCCATATTAAACTGCTTACAATCTGGCTGAAACTGCTTCATGTCAGGCTTCAAATGAAACATGAACTGATTGAATTCTTCTCCTGCAAGATTGTCATAATACTGAACCAGTGAATCTTCAGAAAATTGAATGCAAGACTCCGACTCAGGATAGCATAAGGCTTGGCGGATTAATAGAGTAGACACCTGCAAAACATTTTCTCCTTGGGAATTCATGACAAAGCATTTCCCTGGATACATAACCGATACCAACCAATAAATAAATTCAGGGAATAGGTGAGTGTTAGGGATGCATGCAGACAAGACTTCGGACTTGATCATGGCAGAATAAACACGAGAGACATTAGTATTCAAGACAACCTCTTGGTAAAAGAGGAGATGAATTACTAAACAGAGGGTATCTTGGATATCCCTCTTAGTATCCATGAGAGGGATATGGCTGGTTGAACCTGACAGGGATGACCTTTTAGCCATGGTTAGAAGCTTACGTGGAAAACAACTTACAGGGTGGACAAATTTTGAAGGTGACGGAGAGCTCAAACGGGGTGCAGTGCAGCAATTCACAAGTAATTTTGAAAAAAGGGAAAAAATTCTTTAAATAGGTGGAGCGGGTTTTGAATTAAATGCTAACAAGACGTGCCAACAACTGTTAACTCTGCTTGACGTGGAGGACAGCTGGGGCCAACTCAGCGTCCTACGTCACTGCGGGGGCTCTTGGGGTACAAAGGAAAAATATGGCTGGTGCCCCCGCATTAGATCTCCGTCGTCCCCACAGTCAACCCAATCAACTGTGGAGGCACTCCACATGATATCTATCGTGCTATTTGTGCCCGCGGGTTGGGCTTTTTGATAGATATTTTAATGATTGGCGCTTTCCACCAAACAAACCAATCACTATTTAACCTTTAATACGAACCCACAGTTATAAAGTTTAAATGTTTAAACTTAAAATTTAATGAACATCAATATTTTTTATGCTAAAGTATAAGAGTTCAATACTTTAACATATTTTCCCACATTTTATATTTTTATTTTTTCCAAATATTTGAAAAATAAAAGGATACGACTATGATCCACAATAGGAGGTCTAAGGAAAAAGTGCAGTTCCATCTTGCAGGGCACTTTTAACTGCCTTCCTGAGCACCAAATAAAGATATGAAGGTACCATTGAAAATATTAGGATTTCTACTACACAATAGAGTCATCAAGCACTACAAAAACCTTCTTTACACCCCTGAAAAACTGACTTGAATTCAAGTTGTCCAGAAGTGTAGAAAACCTCCTGTAGCAACTGTAATTTAGGAATTTCTCTCAAATCCTAACACATGTGCATAAATTGAAGGAGGTTTTTTTTCATTGGTATATGATGGACAAAAACCTATTTCAATTTTTCCAAATCCATATTTCTTACTTTAGAAACTAGTTTTGAAGTAGAATTTTCCATGTGTGCAATGTAAACCCTAGGCAACCCACGTCTTGGAAAGGTGAAGCTATGATTTATTGGACTTTGGTGGGATAATACCTACTGATTTGACCTCCCTTATGCCTCTTCTGCTTAGTGGTTTCAAAATCCATAACTAACCCTAGCTCAATGGGAAGGGGAATTAGGGCTTAGTGAGGGAAAAAAGAAGGGATTTGGGAATTTTTTGGGAATGAAGGGATATGAAGGGATTTGGGGCCTCATAAATTCTTGGGAAAATTTAGGGGGGTAGGGATAGATGTTAGGGAGTAGGGAGAAGTGAAATTTCAAGGAATGAGTGAGGGGAAGGGTGTCAAAAGGGTAAAACACAGTTCTAGCATAGTAAAGTGTACTCTAGGCTAGGGTTTGTGGAAAAATAGTGCAAACGAGGGGTAGGGGTGAGGTAAAATTATTGGGAAGGTGTATAACATGTGGGGAAAGGTGAGTGAGATTCAATATTAGGGTTTTAATCAACAATTTATCAATGGGATTGTGAAACCAAGCAAAAACACCCAAAACCCTAGAAGAGGGAGTTTCTCTTTCCAAGCACAAACTAAAGACAAAAGAAGTAATATGAGGGTGCACTTACTTGTATTTGATACACTAGAACCTATAGTTGTTGAATAATTCCTTTGAAATGAGATATTTGGCTCCCTTGCAGAAAATGCAACACCTTTGGAAAAAGCGCAACACAACAAAGAGATGAGGCACCTTGGTAGCAAGAAATTGTTGTTTTGAGGGTGCAAGAGATATTTGAGAGTGGAGAGATGTCTCTTAGAGATGAAATGAGCAAATGAGAAGCTCCATTGGTATTTTGTAGCTTGAAAATCGATTTTCTCCTTTGGTGGTTAAGTGGTCCCCACCAAGTCTTTTTTACCTTTTGATTTGAAGCTACAGCTTTAGAACCTTATGAAAAATATTACATGATGAAATGAATGAAAATACACTTTTGAAACCTTTATTGAGCATTTTTCACTATTAGTACTCCTTCAATGCTAAATTTAATGGTGAAATGACTGATTTTATGATTTTGATCCTGAGACCTAATGATGACACTTCATGAAACGATGATCATGGTGATGTGACTGAGATGGTGATGTAGACATTCCAGTGGTGACTCATCATATTTAATTATGGCTAGACCAAAACATGAATTTTGAAAGGAGTAGTAACACCCCTAGACACACTAGCCAGTGACCAAATTTTTATTTGAAGACCTATTGAAACCATAAAAATTGACATAAGACCCTAAGAAAACCTTGTAAGAGCATATTTGATCACTTGCGACTGGCAGTACTGGAAGACACTAACATTCACCTGGGAGTGGGAACATGGGTGGTGTTGGGGTTCCCATGTTTTGGCAAGATTGGCAATACCAAAAGATGAGACAACATAGAACCACTTTCGGACCTTAGGATCTAGCCCTCCTAGGTCCAGAGAGGGATCTCTCTATAATAGTCAAGGCATATGGCTTTGAAGCTCAAGTTTAAGATATTAGGCTAGGTATGAAGCGCAAAGGGGGTTTTAAAATGGTTTGGTTGAAGGGTTGTTGGGTTGGTTAGGAGATCATAGGCTGAGAAAGTAATGGGAGGGAAGGAACAAAGCGGCAGGAAGTTTCAGCTAAGAGGACAGGCCAAGACAGTGCCATCCATTGGGCTGTGGAGTCATGAAAGGAAATTACTTGCATCCACTAGCCAAGGCTTTCAAAGGGCAAGTCATCTACACTAAAGGATATTTTAGGCAGATGGTGGAATGGAACATTAAGTAGAGAAAGTGGAAGAAGGAAAGACAACCAATTTTCTGTCTATAGATCAGTTCAGAGGTCATTTAACTCCAGACCTGCTTGGACGTACTCAAAGGCAACTCCCAAAGGTGGACAAAGGGGCAGCTTATAGATCGGACCAGAGGTCATTTAACTCCAGGTCTGCTTTAGCAACTCCAAGGGGAAAACAGAGATAAGATTACAAAGAAACATCTAAGGACGACTTCATTCAATTCATACATCAGAGAGCAGGCAATAACATCCACTACACTGGTTAAATTAACTGAGAACCATTCTTAGATAACACATTGAGCAGAAAACATTAAGGGCTGGGAGAGCAGCAACATAAGGCACCTAACAAGGGTGAATCTTATGCCAAACTTCTGATGTGAGCCTGAAGAACATGAAACAATGTGAAAATGCAATAAACGAAGTAAGAAGAACATCACCAATAGTAATAGACCAGGATCCTGTGAAATGTGCTTTGATTAATTGATGCAAAACCAGTCATGTACAATAAGCTCAATGGCTAATACAGTCCAGACTTCTCCTCCCAGCCCATTACATACAAGCTACTCTGCAACTCCCTCCCAAGACTGTTCTAACAGTCGGAATGAATCCCTTTAACAGCTACTGCCACAGCAAGGCAACAACCACCCTTACAATGTGTTCTCGGGAGTTCTTATAGGAGAAAAGGAGAAACAAAAGTAGATGAGTCATTAAATGAATCTCATTAAGATGGAGCGGCGGAAGTGTTCATGCCCATACCGCTTAATGGCATTGTGCTGCACTTTGCAATCTGCTATGGGAGATTCTGGCAGGCCAAGATCGACCTTTGATATGTTCCTGAAGTCCTTATGGTGGTCTGGGACTTTGTGCAACCCTCTGGAATGAATGAAATGGATAGGGAAACTGCAAGACTCTCCATACCTCCATCACTTCTGTTTAGACAGTCTTTAAAAGCTCTGTCAGTATAATCAACCATTTCAGGGCTCGAGGAGATATGAGGGGCGATGTAGGTAGATATCTGTCCTAGAGAAAACGCTCTGCTGGAATACACACAGATAAGACTTGTTGTGTGTGCATTAGTCTTCAACTGCGCCTTGGTCCTTTGAATACGGGGTAAGTCATTTAATTTCATTAATAACAGGCACCAACCCCCTTTTGAATTCCTTCTGCTGGTCGCTGGAAATGTTGAACTGGCCATCTCTGTGTTGTCTGCGTTGTAAAATAAACATATTATAAACCGGGTAGTGGTGGAGAAATGTTGTGGCGGTGGAGAGATGGTGGAGCGATGGAGAAACAATGGAAACAGTGGAGAGGAGCGGAGAAATGAACGCACAGTGTAAAACCCAAAGTTTAGCGTTGGGTCGAAATACAAAGGAAATGACGGAAAACAATGGAGCAGAAGTCGTGGAGGTGGGACCCGGGGGTACGGATCGCAAATCGCAAAGGCGGAAAATGCAATGGCGGAGATGAGATGGGAGGAAGAATGCGATGGGGAAAATGCGATGGGCGATCGCATCGCAAATATTTGCAACACGATCAGATCGCATCGCAAATATTTGCGATGGATCGATGGAATACATTTAATGAAACTGCGATGTGCGATAACTGCGATCTGCGATGAGCGCCTTAAGGGGCAGCGCTCAGTGACAGCGCCCAGTTACATGGGAACGGGGCTGGCGGAAAGGGGCTAATATATATAACAAACCTTATAATATATAAAGTTTATAACAATGCATGGCGGGGAAGTGGTTGATACGGTGGGGGCTTTATAATATAAGGTTCATTATAAA
This sequence comes from Pinus albicaulis, assembly GCA_034641835.2. NCBI lineage: Eukaryota > Viridiplantae > Streptophyta > Pinopsida > Pinales > Pinaceae > Pinus > Pinus albicaulis. Next base: position 401,103,207 of record CM076575.1, on the reverse strand, counting down.
GTTCTACGGGTTATGGGGGGGAAGTGGTTAAGGCCTATTATATGATTAGAAAGTGGGTTTTGGCCCATTTTAATGGAATTCGAAGGCCAGGGGAGGGAACGATAGAGGAATCAAGGGGGAGGAAGACAAAAAAGGGTTAAGGGAGGGATCTAAAGGGGATTTTGGGGGGAAATGGAAGGTGAGAAGGGGAAAATAAGGGAAGATGAAATAGAAGTTAAGTGGGGATGAAATAAGAGAGAGAAAGGGGGCCTTTAGGCATTTCTTCACAAACAGAGAGGCCTTATAAGGGGAGTCAGCAGGGGGAATTCCGTCAAAAGGTAAAAGACACATGGAGGCTTCAAGGAGACTGTGTTTTCAGAGGAAATGCATTCCTTGAAGGCTCAACAATAATTTAGCCCCCTATTTGCTTGTCAAAAATTTATGGGGGGGGCTAACAGTGGCTCCACATGGGGATGGCTTCTTCTTGAAGGAGTCAAGAATCCAGAAATGATCTTTGGAGTAGGCCAGGTGCCTGCTGCTTGGCACATCCCTTTCTTTCTTTAGATCAGCTGCCACAATATTATGAAGACAACATATCAGCGGTAAAACTCTCCCACACAACTACCTACCCACACTATAGTCCTAACATTTTTCTTCTGGGTGCACTTGGACTTGCAGACCCTTTTACATCATCAATTTTTACAAAAAAGAAAAATAAACCTATTCCACTTCTACCCTTATTACTCCATGAGACCAGACTAGACTGTTGGTCTCATATGTTTCTCTACCTACACTACTATCTTCTAGGATTAAACTGTCTAGCAGCCTTCTTCTCTACATTCTAAGACAGAAAATGAAACAACTAACTACCTGCTCATAGACTGAGCTTTATTGAGCTTTTCCTACCTACCCTATTCTAACTTGACATATTTACAAGAATAGCTTACAAACATTGTCTTCCAATGTAACCAGTCCATCAAATGATCCCATGGCCGTTTTTTCTTGCTCAACTCCTTGAGCAGGCTGGATAGGCAGGGCAGCTCCCACTCTTTTTGTCCAAAAACAACAGCCTTGAAAAATTTTCTTTCTGTCTGCGGCATGCTGCTCAACAAGACCTTTGATCCTTCTTCAAATGTTTGCAGAAAATGTGCATAAGGATCATGAAAAGATACATGGCTGTGAATATTTGACAGGCTGGTTTCAACCAAGATCTCTTCTTCTTCCACTGGATCAAGAATGAGACTCTCTCGAGAAAGAGAATCTCCCTCATCTTCTGAACCAGAGGACTCATCGTATATTGCAGCCGAGTCCTCTTGGAGCTCTGATATGTTCTGCTCTGAGGTGCTGAGCTCTGTGCGAAGATCTATGTATTCTTGAGCAGGGTTTTGGTCCATTGCTTCCTCTTTTTCAAGAGAAAGCTCTTTGCTTGAATTCTACTCCAGAATCTCTTCTTTGCTTTCCTCCTCGTCTTCTGACAAGAACAACTGCTGGTCTCCAGTCTCACTGATGAGGTTTGGAAGAGAAAAATGAAGATTTAAAGAATCTTCACCTGCCATTATACTGTCGTGGCCCTCGCCATCAGTGTCGTAAATAGGCGGACTTGACCAAGTCAACCATTTTGGACGCTTAGTAGGTCTTTCTTCATTCTGATCCATAGAGGAGTCTTCTGAATCTGAATCATCGAACTCAAATAATGACTGAGCAAGAGCGTGTGTTCTATAGAAGGTCTCGGAGGCGGACTACCGCTTTAATATCCGCTTGACCTCTTCTTCTGTCAAAAAAGGGTTTTCCACTTCATCATGGACAGAAGCACAACAGTCCTCTTTCTCTTGTATTAGCTGATTTGGAGGCTGGATGCTTTCTTGAGCCTCATCTTCCAGACTAGACTCTGTCTCTTCCATGTAGTCTCCTGCTTCCTCAAGGCAGCTTTCCTTATCAGCCTTTGCTAATAGGTCCTGATGTTCTTTGGTCAGCATATCACAAGGCATAGGTAAACAATTAGGCAATTCCTGATTACATTCCTCCTCATCTTCTACAGATTCTTGGGTATCATACATGTCCTGCTCATCTTCTTGGTCTTGAGTTTTTTCCTGTTCTGGAAGAGGCATAGGCTTCTCTGAATAATCATCATCTGCGTTCATATTAGCCATATACGTCTCCAGCACGCTACCAAACATTTCGGTTATTCTACATAATTTATCATACAAAGCATCATACTTTGTATCCCTGTCCATGTTTGGATCTATATTTATGCAAAGAAGGCTACTACTTCTTCTCAACCAGTTCAGAGTCTTCTACCAGTGGAGTCATTTGGTCTTAAGGGAGTTATGGAGTGTGGAGTCGCCAGGTGGACGAATTTGACTATTTGGAGCAGGCTGCCGTCCACCATCAGCAATTAAAAGCCAATCTCAAGGCAAAGTGGTCTCTTCCCCAGTGGAGTCGCCATTATGTTGGGGTTCCCATGTTTTGGAAAGATTGGCAATACCAAAAGATGAGACAACATAGAACCACTTTCGGACCTTAGGATCTAGCCCTCCTAGGTCCAGAGAGGGATCTCTCTATAATAGTCAAGGCATATGGCTTTGAAGCTCAAGTTTAAGATATTAGGCTAGGTATGAAGCGCAAAGGGGGTTTTAACATGGTTTGGTTGAAGGGTTGCTGGGTTGGTTAGGAGATCATAGGCTGAGAAAGTAATGGGAGGGAAGGAACAAAGTGGCAGGAAGTTTCAGCTAAGAGGATAGGCCAAGATATTTCCATCCATTGGGCTATGGATTCATGAAAGAAAATTACTTGCGTCCACTAGCCAAGGCATTCAAAGGGCAAGTCATCTACACTAAGGGATCTTTTAGGTAGATGGTGGAATGGAACATTAAGGAGAGAAAGTGGAAGAAGGAAAGACAACCAATTTTCTGTCTATAGATCAGGTCAGAGGTCATTTAACTCCAGACCTGCTTGGACGTACTCAAAGGCATCTCTCAAAGGTGGACAAAGGGGTAGCTTATAGATCGTACCAGAGGTCATTTAACTCCAGGTATGCTTTAGCAACTCCAAGGGGAAAATAGAGATAAGATTACAAAGAAACATCTAAGAACGGCTTCATTCAATTCATACATCAGAGAGCAGGCAATAACATCCACTACAATGGTTAAATTAACTGAGAACCATTCTTAGATAACACATTGAGCAGAAAACATTAAGGGCTGGCAGAGCAGCAACATAAGGCACCTAACAAGGGTGAATCTTATGCCAAACTTCGATGCGAGCACGAAGAACTGAAACGATGTGAAAATGCAATGGCAGAAGTTAAGAACATCACCAAAAGATGAAGACCGGAGATCTGTGAAATATCCTTTGATTAATTGATGCAAAACCAGTCATGTACAATAAGCTCAATGGCTAATACAGTCCAGACTTCTCCTCCCAGCCCATTACATACAAGCTACTCTGCAACTCCCTCCCAAGACTGTTCTAACAGTCGGAATGAATCCCTTTAACAGCTGCTGCCACAGCAAGGCAACAACCACCCTTACAATGTGTTCTTGGGAGTTCTTATAGGAGAAAAGGAGAAACAGAAGTAGATGAGTCATTAAATGAATCTCATTAAGATGGAGCGGCGGAAGTGTTCATGCCCATACCGCTTAATGGCATTGTGCTGCACTTTGTAATCTGCTCTGGGAGATTCTGGCAGGCCAAGATCGACCTTTGATATGTTCCTGAAGTCCTTATGGTGGTCTGGGACTTTGTGCAGCCCTCTAGAATGAATGACATGGATAGGGAAACTGCAAGACTCTCCATACCTCCATCACTTCTGTTTAGACAGTCTTTAAAAGCTCTGTCAGTATAATCAACCGTTTCAGGGCTCGAGGAGATATGAGGGGCGCTGTAGGTAGATATATGTCCTGGAGAAAACGCTCTGCTGGAATACACACAGATAAGACTTGTTGTGTGTGCATTAGTCTTCAACTGCGCCCTGGTCCTTTGAATATGGGGTAAGTCATTTAATTTCATTAATAACAGGCACCAACCCCCTTTTGAATTCCTTCTGCTGGTCGCTGGCAATGCTGAACTGGCCATCTCTGTGTTGTCTGCGTTGTAAAATAAACATATTATAAACCGGGCAGTGGTGGAGAAATGCTGTGGAGGTGGAGAGATGGTGGAGCAATGGAGAAACAATGGAAACAGCGGAGAGGAGCGGAGAAATGAACGCACAGTGTAAAACCCAAAGTTTAACGTTGGGTCGAAATACAAAGGAAATGACGGAAAACAATGGAGCAGAAGCCGTGGAGGTGGGACCCGGGGGTACGGATCGCAAATCGCAAAGGCGGAAAATGCGATGGCGGAGATGAGATGGGAGGAAGAATGCGATGGGGAAAATGCGATGGGCGATCGCATCGCAAATATTTGCAACGCGATCAGATCGCATCGCAAATATTTGCGATGGATCGATGGAATACATTTAATGAAACTGCGATGTACGATAACTGCGATTTGCGATGAGCGCCTTAAGGGGTAGCGCTCAGTCACAGCGCCCAGTTACATGGGAACGGGGCTGGCGGAAAGGGGATAATATATATAACAAACCTTATAATATATAAAGTTTATAACAATGCATGGCGGGGAAGTGGTTGATACGGTGGGGGCTTTATAATATAAGGTTCATTATAAAGTTCTACGGGTTATGGGGGGGAAGTGGTTAAGGCCTATTATATGATCGGAAAGTGGGTTTTGGCCCATTTTAATGGAATTCGAAGGCCAGGGGAGGGAACGATAGAGGAATTAAGGGGGAGGAAGACAACAAAGGGTTAAGGGAGGGATCTAAAGGGGATTTTGGGGGGAAATGAAAGGTGAGAAGGGGAAAAGAAGGGAAGATGAAATAGAAGTTAAGTGGGGATGAAATAAGAGAGAGAAAGGGGGCCTTTAGGCATTTCTTCACAAACAGAGAGGCCTTATAAGGGGAGTCAGCAGGGGGAATTCCGTCAAAGGGTAAAAGACACATGGAGGCTTCAAGGAGACTGTGTTTTCAGAGGAAATGTATTCCTTGAAGGCTCAACGATAATTTAGCCCCCTATTTGCTTGTCAAAAATTTATGGGGGGGGCTAACAGGCGGGAGGCTAGCCCCACCCACCCCCAACTGTCCTAATCGTAACATCAAACGGTTCGCCGACGACGCCATTTCTCCACCCATAATGCAAAGGCCACGGTCATTAAACCGCGTGGTTTTTAAACAATGCACGAGAATTTTGGGGGCGGGAGTTAAGGTCCTAGGCCTCGGCCATATGGCTAAAAATTTCCCCCCCATATGGCCATGTTTTTCAGAAACAAGGCGTTATTGGGAAAATTGGCGTGGCAACAAATTTTCCCCGTTATTAGGCAATTTGGCGCTCAATTAGCGAATTTCGGGGAAATTTTGTAGGATGGTGCCGGATTTGGTGGATTTTGTGGTGCGGTTAGTGCCAAAACTTGAGAAAGCCATAACTTACTCAGTTTTTGACCAAAATCGAGGCAGAAAGAGGCCACACAGGAATTGTTGGGCATTTTGGAGCCATTGGAACCAGTTTGATAGTTGTTTAAGCATTGCTAATGTATGTAATCACACGTTTGAGCATAATAGAAGAGGGCCAAGGTGTTGGAAGCTGGACCAAGGAGACGTAGCCCAAGCAGGGTGAACTCCTTCATCATGTGTTGTTGTGTTATTGTTTATGGTGATGTTCATGTATGTTAGATTTTGTTGTTCAGTATTTTGTTTATGTTAATTTTCTCAAGGAATTCACATAAAAAGCACATAAAATCTCATGGTTAACTTGAAATTTACCTCATAATCCTCAAGCACTTTGTTTGTATTCTAAATTGGAATTTAGCACAACAAACACTAATTTTCCCATTTAGATCATTGCCTGCCTCTTCCCGCACCAAACCACACTCAAGATCAATCCTACATGGATCTGTCTTTAGCCCAAAAACAATCCCAAGCATATGATGTCACCTATATCTCCTCCCCATGTTGTATAGGGAAAACTCCTCCAAGTTGAAACTTCTCCTTTTTGTTGAGGCTTATCTCCTCTCTCCACCGAGTTCACTTTAGAGGATGTGTTGCACACTTGAATGCTCAAACGACATATCTACACCCTTGATTTATAGACCTCTAAGGGGATTCAATGAATCATTTGAAGAGATACATCTATTGGACCATTTTTACACCAAACCTACATGAATTGGTAACAATAATTACCTTGTCAACTTCAAAAATTCATTTATCTCTAACGAAAACTTGAATTCAGACAATTCTCGATGCATTTGAATTGTATTTCTGAGCACTATCATCCTCATCCATCACATGTCATACCTCCATCATGGTTTTGGCCCAAAACACAATGGGTGAAAAACCCCACACTTGGGTTCCAAGCCCACAAGTGGCCATTGTGGTGATTTTCCCTCCAAGCCCTGAACCCTAGGGCTTGGAGTACCTCCCAAGCTACACAAATCAACACTCCCTCTTAGCGATGGAGATACCTCTATGAATAGGAAGTACTTTGTCTTCATCATCACTGCTCGTAACGTTGGCCTAACTCCTAGTGCTCACAATCGCAACAATCCTTATACGGTGAAATAGACCCTCCTTGGAAGTGTTGTTGTCATTAGAAGCCTCCTGCTTCTTCGTCTTCTCATGTATCACTTTCCAATCTCGCCATGATTCCTTATTTACAGATGTTGAAACACCCTTGCTCCCCATTGACCAAGTGCTCTTCTTGGGCTGCAAAGTCTCCCTTTGAATCTACAAGCTCCGTCTAGGACCCAAATCCCTTTGAGCCTCTGAAAACTGGACCTTCTCAGAAAAGTGTACCTTCTTCTTGGGAACCTGTACATGATCCTCTGAATCCTTCACCTGCACCTGCACCTACTCTTGCTTCTCCTGCACTTGCCCCTGCTTCTTTCCATGATCCTCAAGCTTGCTCGTCAGCCTGTAGAGACCATTCTCCCTTACTCCAAGCACAATCCCATTGGACTTAGAGCCTCTAGGCCTGAGTCTTGCCTGCCCATCCTGAAAGAAGAGCTCAAACCCCTTCCTCTCCATCATCGAGACAAAAATCATACTATATCTGAGTCTTGGTATAAATTAGATGTCGTATCTCGTCCTGTCAGTCCTTCGCTTCCGTGCTGCTCACTAGTAGTGCCTTAGTCCATCAAGGAATTTAGACATTGAGACACAACATCGTCAGATACAAAGTCATTCCTTAACCCTTTATAATCTTGGTGGACTTAAACTTATCCTCCAATACCAATACCTGATTCTCGTTCTTATTTTGGAACAAATTATGAAGAGCCATGCACATCTCATGTGCATTTTTATTCTCAGACAAATGAGGTATCAAGGAATCCTTCACACAATCAAGGATGATCAACCTCGCTTTTGTATCCAAATATTCCCATATTTCCATCTCCTTAGGGTCAGTTGGCATCTTGATCTCCTTCACAACAAAATACCAAATCCTGTTGACTTGCAAGAAAATTTTGGTCCTTTCCTTCCAAGTAGTATAGTTGGACAACCCTTCCAACTTGTCCTCATACCGAAGACCTGCCTACAATATCGACATTGTAGTGACTCCTTCACTCATAATGTGACCAACTTCCTCTCACGCTGTACTTTGTTGCGCAAACTCTGATTTACTGACTTCCAAAGTATCTCAGACATGCTCTGACATCATGTTGATTTTCCACGACCTTGGGTCTAGGTTAGAGTCTTAAATCACTGACGCTACCAAACCAATAATCTCAACCCTGAACTACTTTGCACAGTGGAATATATAAAGTAGTAAATCACATATGCATAATATACACAATTTTAAACAAAATTGCACAATAATGTAAAATCACCAATCTTCATTATATTAAACCAAATCTGAATAATACAACACTCTATGGTATAAAAGATATAGTGACAAACTAGATGTCGTATCTCGTCCTTTCGGTCCTTCGCTTCCGTGTTGCTCACTAGTAGTGCCTTAGTCCATCAAGGAATTTACACATCGAGACATAACCTTGTCAGATACAAATTCGTTCCTTAACCCTTTATCATCTTGGTGGACTTCAACTTATCCTCCAATACCAATACCCGATTCTCATTCTTATTTTGGAACAAATTATGAAGACCCATCCACATATCATGTGCATTTTTATTCTCAGACAAATGAGGTACCAAGGAATCCTTCACACAATCAAGGATGATCAACCTCGATTTCGTATCCAAATATTCCCATATTTCCATCTCCTTAGGGTCAGTTGGCATCTTGATCTCCTTCACAAAAAAATACCAGATCCTGTTGACTTGCAAGAAAATTTTGGACCTTTCCTTCCAAGTAGTACAATTGGACAACCCTTCCAACTTGTCCTCATATCGAAGACCTGCCTGCAATATCGACATTGTAGTGAATCCTTCACTCACAATGTGACCAACATCCTCTCACACTGTACTTTGTTGTGTAAACTATGATTTACTGACTTCCAAAGTAGCTCAGACATGCTCTGATACCAAGTTGATTTTCCACGACCTTGGGTCTAGGTTAGAGTCTTAAATAACTGATGCTACCAAACCAATAATCTCAATCCTAAACTACTTTGCACAGTGGAATATATAAAGTAGTAAATCACATATGCATAATATACACAATTTTAAACAAAATTTCACAATAATGTACAATCACCAATCTTCATTATATTAAACCAAATATGAATAATACAACAGTCTATGGTATACAAGATACAGTGACAAACTAGATGTCGTATCTCGTCCTGCTGGTCCTTCGCTTCCATGCTGCTCACTAGTAGTGCCTTAGTCCATCAAGGAATTTACACATCAAGACACAACCTCGTCAGATACAAATTCGTTCCTTAACCCTTTATCATCTTGGTGGACTTCAACTTATCCTCCAATACCAATACCCGATTCTCGTTCGTATTTTGGAACAAATTATGAAGATCCATCCACATCTCACGTGCATTTTTATTCTCAGACAAATGAGGTATCAAGGAATCCTTCACACAATCAAGGATGATCAACCTCGCTTTCGTATCCAAATATTCCCATATTTCCATCTCCATAGGGTCAATTGGCATCTTGATCTCCTTCACAACAAAATACCAGATCCTGTTGACTTGCAAGAAAATTTTGGTCCTTTCCTTCCAAGTAGTATAGTTGGACAACCCTTCCAACCTGTCCTCATACCGAAGACTTGCCTGCAATATCGACATTGTAGTGAATCCTTCACTCATAATGTGACCAACTTCCTCTCACGCTATACTTTGTTGCGTAAACTCTGATTTACTGAATTCCAAATTAGCTCAGACATGCTCTGATACCATGTTGATTTTCCACAACCTTGGGTCTAGGTTAGAGTCTTAAATCACTGACGCTACCAAACCAATAATCTCAACCCTGAACTACTTTGCACAGTGGAATATATAAAGTAGTAAATCACATATGCATAATATACACAATTTTAAACAAAATTGCACAATAATGTACAATCACCAATATTCATTATATTAAACCAAATATGAATAATACTACAGTCTATGGTATACAAGATACAGTGACAAACTAGATGTCGTATCTCGTCTTGCCAGTCCTTCGCTTCCATGCTGCTCATTGGTAGTGCCTTAGTCCATCAAGGAATTTACACTTCGAGAATCCAGGAGAGCTGCCACCTAACACTGTTGCATGTCCATCTGTAGAGTGTACATGGGTTGATCAAATAATCTCTCTAGGTTGGCCAATAATCAAGCTCCAATCTCCCAGGCTAGCAACAACTTTTTTCCCTCAAAGTGTTGCACTTAGGCACATATCTTCACCTAATCTTCAAATGCTCTTCTTCCTTCAAGATATCTCTTTTAGGGCTACTTTGGGTAGCTAACACGCTTCCCTCCAACAAACCTATGGCACCCATTCTAATCACTATTGAATCTTCTTCCAAGATGACACTTCACCACCAAAAAAGGTCATCTATTTGGCATCAATAGGATGCTCCAACAACTGATCCAAACCAATCATCAACTTGACCCAACACTCCTCCCAAATCACTGTTGTCCTTCACTGTTTAGCCATTGCTCCTGCAATACTGGTTAGGGAAAAATATGTAGCCCTTAACCTCCACGTTGTCACAAAACTATAACCTTCTAAGGTTGCGATCCACCTAGAAAACACCCTCCAAGTGCCACGTTGTCCCTTTTCTGCCTTGTACACCAGGGAAAATTTTAGGGGCGAATTTTTTATATAAAACCTTTTTGTGAAGTTTTGTATAGTTAGCCCCAAAATTATTTTAAAAATAATTAATAATTGCGTTTTAGCCCAAAAAAATAAGATCGCATAAAACATGAAATGTTGGATTCGCCTCTCGATTTATTGGTTTGGACGGTTTTGGGTTGTATTTTCCCCCAATTTACTAAGTTGGAGGGTTTTGGAAGGGCATTTGCCCCCAATTTATGCTGATGCTATGATACTGACCTGGTTACCAAGATTTACCACAACATAAGGGTCGGTCTTCTTGTGATCTTGAGGGGTTAGATCTTAAAGTTATGATATGGAAGTGTTTTATTTTGAGGAAAGTGTAAGGACCAAAAAACACCAGCAGATGGTCACTGAATTATTAAATCTTGTGTATCTTGCTTACAAAGCTATGGTGGAGCATCTCTACTCAGAAAATCTGAATAGGTTCAAGAAGGAGCTTGAAGAGGCTATTAAAAATGGAGAAGGGTTTTCATTTGCTCTTAGGCAGTATACAGAAAGTCACATGGCAGAATTTGATCAAGGTTGTTCAGATGAAAAAATTGAACAAGCATCTTGGGACCCATCCAAATCTTGGGAGAAAATTAAGCAAGATATTGATGCTTATGCGAAATCTCTATGTGCTACTCAATTGTATGAGATTAGAAGTAAATCTGAGGCACAACTTACTAAAGAACTCGCTGAAGCGGTGGCATATTTTCTTGAGTCTGCATCTCCAGACACTTGGCCAAGCATAAGAAAACTTTCGAAAAATGAGACAGAGATAGCAGTATTAAATTTTAAATCTGCAATTGCTGGATTTGAGATGATGATGAGACTTCCAATGAGATGGTTGAAAGTCTTAAAGATTATGGAAGAAATGTTGTGGAGAAGAAGGCTAGGGAAGAAGCTGGGCAAGTGCTTATTCGCATGAAGGACAGGTTTTCAATTGTCTTCAGTCATGATAATGAATCGATGCCAAGAGTCTGGAATCTGTTCCGTTGACTACTCGGATTTTGAGAAGACCTGCTAGCTCAGTCCTCATGACTGGTTTCACATTCACAGAAATGAAGTAAAGACAAAACTAATCTCGTTGCTGTGTAGCTTGTTGCTCCTCTAAATACACGACATGAAGTATCCGAGGCAGACAAGAAACAACTTAGCAGGGGGGACACGAGACATGTAAATGCAATGATGATGAGGGCAGTGGAGGGTTTTGGGTTGCATATGCCCCAGATTTACTGGCTTGGAAAGTTGGAGGGCAATTGGAATGACATTCGTTGGATGAATACTTTGCAGATGGAACATGAAAATTTTCAAGAGAATTCTTGTTACAGGGAGACGTATCAAGATTTGAAAAAGGAAAGGCTGACCGAAGACAATGCTCAGGTAACTGTTAGTCTCTCTCAATTTTTTTTTATGATGAAATTATTCCTGGATCAGAATCAGAGGATATGCATTACTGGAAGTGGTTTTTGATTCCAGAAGTGGTTTGAAACATCTCTCTTAAGCTTCTCATTAACAGGGATTAAGATCCAGAACCTTCTTCCTTGACCATGACCCATTCAACTTTATTGTTGTCACTCCAAAAATCACCCCTGTCAAATGAAACTAACTACTGCTAGATTCACCTACAAAGCCAGATTTTTCAACAGCAACTCAGAATTGTCTACCTAATAACATGACCCTGGGAATATGATGGTTTGCTGTGCTATCTGAAATGTTCAATAACTGTGATGCTACTATTCACAGTGGTTAAACGTTTGGGTCACTGAATTTGAGACTAAAAGATAACTAAAATATTTGGGTAACCAACCAAAATCCACATTAGTGCTCTAGCTAAGACACATGGATACCTGTCATGTTTTTAACATTTATTGTGAAAAAAAAAAGTTATTTATTGCTTGACTGCTATGAATCTAAAACTCGCCATTGCCACTCACTCTTGGTAGTCATCAGTCACATTGAAAATAGAATTATACAGAATTCCCTTAGACAAGCATCCATCATCAAGTAACCCCTTCATTGCTTCCTCCATCACTCATATTGAAAATAGAATTATGCAGAAGTCCCTTAGAAAAGCATCCATCGTCAAGTAACCCCTTCATTTCTCCCTCCAATAAGAATATTTCCTATCAATTAGTTAAAAGAAGTAGGCATCATCAAATTTGCAATGAGTATTGTGAACGATGGCATTACCACCCTCACCCTTCTTAGTACCCTTTCAAGTAGAATATAAAAATAAATCTCAAAGTTAATGAGTAATGTGGCATGGCTTCCCACAGAATAATTGCATGTTATTTCTTCATTTGTGTTTATCTCTCCCGCGTTGCTTTCTTTTGGGTTATGTTTTGCTTTTGGTAAAAAGGTTCATTCTGCTATCTCATGTTCATTGTTATTCATCCAAATTACTCAAAATAGCTAGAGATACACCAAATCTAGATGAGAAGCATAACTCCAAAGTATAATGATGAAGATGAGTTGCACAAATCTTAAGGAGGAGAAGCATTTCTCCCGACAACCTCCAAAGATAACAATATCAAATAATCATATACAATTGTGTGTATAATGAGTGTAATTGTATTTCAATTTTTAACATACTAGTCCTCACACCTTCCTCATGTGGGCCCTAGACTATGAAAACTTAAATCATTTATATATTAGCTTAGGGATACAGGTTTCTATCCTAATTCCGACATGTTGAGTTTGCCTAACCTTCCCATAAACTGACGATGGTATTAGAATCTAAGGATTCGTCTATGGCAATGGTTTGTTAGTCCTGGCTCCTAGTTTAGCTTAAACCTTTTGGAGACTTTAAATCTTTGGATTGACCAAGCACATTGGAATCTACATTAAGCATTACCAAAATTTAATAATCATACATTATAATTTAAGAAATGGTCATTAACTACTTACAAATTTTTTCTAATCATACAAGATATATATATATATATATATATATATTTTAAATTATATGGAAAATAACTTTATATTTTAGATGAGGAATATATATGTTTTTGGTCTTTAAGAGATTGTGTAGATTCAACAAGAAGACTAGAAGCCATTCCAACAAAAAATATTATATTACTTGCAAGAATTAAACTTAAATCAGAAAAATAGCAATCATCCCTCCCAACCATGCAAAATAAACCCAATTGACATATTTTACTTATTTCCTTCAGTGAAAAGCTAATCTATCTTATCATCATGTCATATAAATGTTCCCAAGACATCATAGAATTTGATTGCAAGTGAAATGTGAATTTCATCACCCTCTTTCTATGGTTCACTATCTAAAAATTGACATATTTTACTTATTTACTTCTATGAAAAGCCAATCTATCTTATCATCATGTCATATAAATGTTCCCAAGACACCATAGAATTTGATTGCAAGTGAAATGTGAATTTCATCACCCTCTTTCTATGGTTCACTATATAAATTAAGGTGATTTTAAATAGTAAAGTGAAAATAGCACAACCCTTAAATCTTGTTGAGATTTAAGAGAAATAAAATATGATTGGCCTTTTTAATGCAGGTGGAAGCATTGCACTAAGACACATTACAGGAAGTAATGAACATCTTCCCCACTTGGGATGTAAAGCACCCCAGTTTTCCTTAGTGCATATATCAGTGGTGTTTCTATGCTGAGTTTAGAGTGCCTACTGAAGTTAGATGAGACCCTACAGATCTAATAGCAACAAGCAAAACTCAATCTGGATTTTTTTCTCTTTGAAAAACAAACTATAATAATGTGTTATGGGATGTTAGTTTAGTAGGTTTGACAATGTTTTGTTTGTTGTGGCATGGTGTGTTGTCTTCTATTAGAGATGTTGAAATGGTTAATTAGTCATGGTGTGTTGTGTATTATAGAGATGTTGAAATGGTTAATTAGTCATGGTGTGTTGTGTTTTATTAGAGATGTTGGAATGGTTAATTAGACATGGTGTGTTGTGTTTTGGGATGTTAGTTTAGCAGGTTTGACAGTGTTTTGTTTGTTGTGGCATGGTGTGTTGTCTTCTATTAGAGATGTTGAAATGGTTAATTATTCATGGTGTGTTGTGTTGCAATAGTCTATTAGTCACCAGATAGAGAAGAAAATTAGTGTGTGAAGTGAAGTGAAGAGAAACTAAACTTCTTTTATTTTGACATTTTGAGATGACAAAGCTTAAATCTAAATTACAACTGCAGGCTTATTAAAGACTCAAAGTGATAATTTAGAAGGCCATCATCATTTAGAAAGTCCTATATATATAGCCATTAACAATTTATCTCTTAATAGTCAATTGTAACGAAATGAAAAATAGAGAAAAAAAGAATAATCAATCATTCATCTCGCTCAAAAAATATCTACCCACTAAGTTCTAAGATTTTCTCACACCTATAAAGGATCCAATTTCCATAACCCTTATAAGAAAGACTCTCTTGGATATTCTAGTCAAACCCACTGCTTTACTTATTTTTCTTAAGATAACTTGATCATATATCTGCACTTGGGACCCAAATATTCCAAACCATTGTATTCACCAAAAAAAGCCATTTAACTCTAAATGATCATCCAAAGACAAAATTATATATTGTCCACCATATTGGTAGATATGAGGATTTTTCTGTGGGGATAATTGATGATAAATGGGGAAGTCTTTGCTCTTGCATTAGAGAGATGTAAGGTTAAAATATCTCTCCATGTACTTGCCATTTATGAGATATTTATTAATCAATAAAACAAAACAATAGGATTGTCCTACTGTACAGGGTAACTTCTTTGAGCCACATGTGACACTTCACCTTCTCATTCACTAACCAAGAAAACATGCATCTAATGCAATGTAGAATCTCTTTAGCATGTCATTTTTTAAAATTCCAATTACTAGTCTGGTGGAACTACCTCTTCTTTGAGTATAACACATTCTTCCATCACTCATCATGGTTCATGCTTTCTTGAAGGTGTAGAAGTCCAACAACTCTACCACTTATTATAAACTAACCCATTGTTTATTTTAATTTTTGCTGGAGTCTTTAAACATAGTTGCATGCAAAATCTCAACTAAGAAACTCTGTTCACATTGTCCCTTTGATCAGACCCTATCTATGCTTTATTCACGATCATTCATACAAAGAACAACTTGCATTTCCATCATTATTGTCAAGCTTATACATGTCAAGGACATAAGTAATGATTCATGAAAATAATGATTGGTATTGAGATTAAACCTGGAAAATAAAGTAGTTCAACAATTTACATATTTCTATAGAACGTAGTATACACAATTCAGCTTTTCATGAATCCCACAGGTGCAAAAAATGCGATTTTTCCTTCAAAAATCATGCCAAATCCTAATCATCCTTCGCCACAAAATGTGCCATCGATGACTCTTTAATGACTCAGGATTATAGGCGAGTTTTCAATCAACTAACAGGGGTTTGCACATAGAAAGAAATAGATCACATAAAGAGAAATAAATGACTAACTCCCTCTTTAAGTGATCATATCAATATCCAAGTTTCAGAATTTAAAAGATTCTGGTTAAATAATGTAAATACATGAACAATATATTTTTCATGAAATATCCCAATAACAAATACTGTGACTTATGGTTCATAAGGTGCCACTTAAAAAAATGATAAATGCGACATGCTTGCATATCTAGAAGACAAAAATATATAAAAAGTAGCAATAGACTTGAAGAATGTATATTCATAGCAAGTTTCAACTACTCTTGGCAGAGGGGAACCCGATCACATGAGGATTCTCCTGAAAATTACTTCAAAGAATGTCCAATCCAACTCTCGAGACAAAGATGTAAAGGTCATGCAAGTTCTATGCTTTAGTACTAAATGATTGAGGCTCAGGTTTGTGATCTTGAATAGACCTTCTTGCTAGCCAAAATGAGCTTCCTTTGACATACCTTAATTTACTGATAAACTAGCCCTGATTTAAGCCAAAAAATACCTTTGCGACTCCAATTTAGCCTTCAATCAGTCCATAGATCCAAGAAAAAGTTTACATAATGCGTGCCTTTGAAAAAACCTTGAAATTTCCATAGAAAGGAGGCAGAGATAAGCCTCAAGACCGGTCTGAAATAACCCATAGGAAGATGTGAAAACTAGCCTCAGGAGGGCCTTAACTAGACTAAGACAGGATTATGATTAGGCCTCAAGGGGGGCCGAAGTTGCTGTAGGAAGATGCAGGTTCGAGCGTCAAAACAAGCCCTTCAAATTCCCATGAAATAAACTCAAACAGGTGCAAAATGTTGAATAATGTAACTAGTTTCGTTCTTCATAATTGCATTTAAGTTATGATGTAATTGTATTTTTCAAAATAAATAAAAATGAATTTTTTTTGTAAAAGAAATTAAATTCTTAAAGAAATTAACTTATCACTGCTTAGGTTTTGCTCTTAGGGGTATATATTTGACTGTAGGCTTGCAATGTACATAGCATATCAATTAAACAACAGTGTAATTTTAATTCATACTTCAACAAATTGCAATAGGTCATGTTATAGAAGATGATCAATTTCAGATAGGTCAAGTGATCTGTCCTTGAAGATGCCCCTTATGAGCCTTTTGTCACACCCCTCAAATACTGCGTTTCCGTGATATTGGTACACACCTTCTCTTTGAATTAGAATGGTCATGGAAACAATTCAACTCGGTTGCAATATTTTCTTAGATCAGGCCTTGAACTTACTCTCAATACAAACCTTAAATAAGCTTTCTTATGCAGCTTCCGTAGTTGTATTGAGGCTCAGGTTTGTGATATTGAATAGACCTTCTTGTAAAAAATGTCAAAGCACAGAGAGAATGCAACATGCATGGATTGAAGCAGTTGATAATTAGTGGTCTTTTTGGGATAACAAGAGAGCATGTTGAGAAGTTGAATTACCTTTTGGATGGTGGTTTATAGCAGAAGTCTCATTCAGTAAAACCATGGTTTTATCCTAATGGTCGCTATTATTCACTTTCATATGATGATGATAGTACAATTGATATTGAAGCTCACACTAGATGTGGGAATGCAAGGCTTGTTTATGACTGCACCAATGAAAGTTGCCAAAAGAAAAAAGACCAGACAGTTAGTGTCGTGATTGTACATTTTGTATTGCACGTTGTGACGAGTGTGAATATGAAGAAACATTTTGTCTCGATATGATCTGTGCTAACTGCTTGTGGGCTTCTCAACTACCAAGAATTAGAAGAGCTCGCCTGTGGTAAATACACTATCATAATTTTAGCTTTACTTTAGGTTTCAATGATTTTTGGCTATTACTTGCTTGTAATTTGGGTCCAAAATTGATTGTTTTGACCTTATCTCAGGGAGCTATTGAAGACAAAGAAAACAAGTCGTTATCTTTGTGTGTTTTGAGGTGTACATATTAGTTTTCCTTATTTTGAGAATCAAAGGTATATCGAGGACAAAAAATATGAAGAAATGCTATTTCAATTTTCGTGAGAAGAAGCCAACAACAATTTTTCCTTTAGGAGATTTTGGAGAATGTTGGAGAATGTCAGGGTTGAAGTGCATGTTGCAAACTAAAGAAAATTCTTGTGAATAGTACCCATAGATAAGTATACGAGTTAGTGATCTCGATATCCCCTCCTTTGAGAAAGAAATGGTGACCAAGGAGGGATTTCTTCAACGCGTTGAAGATGATGACTTTGGTTTTTACCTAGGTTGACTGTCAACTGATGAAGATCACAGAAAAGGGCCAGGGCATTGAGATTTCTATGCAATTTGTTTGGGGATGAGACTAGAAGGTCCACATCATCAACAAACATCAAAATATAATATACTTCAACTGTCCCCTATAATATTTGGATGTGCACAACCAAAAAATAATGTATATTCACGATGCCTATCTGAACACCAAACACATATCTGTCTTATGACTGGCAGAAAACTACACAACAAGGATTCTCTTTGCAGAGACATGGATAAATGGGAAGGAGTGTGTCTTATGTGATTGTAAAAAGGGCCTGGACAAAGACACTATTGCAAGGGTCTCATGGGTGGAGGTCAGGGCTCTCCTTGAGATCTCATGAATCTGCATACTAAGGTGGCACTTCTCTCTGCCTGTAATTTATTGCTTCTACATGTGAGTACTACAAATGAGGGAGGTGATCATTATGTTGTGTGGGTTGATGGGAGTTATTCTAAGGCTCCTCCATTTTGAAATTAAATAGTTGATTACTATTGTCTAGTTGATATCAGGCAAGCTTAAATAAGTTCAATTCCAAGCTTCTTATCCTGCGGTTCAAATTGAAAGATTTACAACAAAATTCCTTGTGTGATAATTACATGAAGAACTACTTTGTGGAGCAGCTTGTTTGTAAAAGGCAACACACAATCCAACATATCTAAAATACATTCAAGTAAATGGCCCATCCTTAAAAGCTAGCCAATCGGATAATGTATTCGGGTAGGACAACAAACATGCAGGAGCTCAAGTACCTTTTTAAAAGGTATATATAGTTTGAGTGGGTCTAATAGTCAGTAGTAGCAGGGATTGCCTAACGTTTAGTAGCAACGTATTCTTATGTTGATTACAGATTTTTGGAATATCTTGAAATCTGATGGTTACAAGAGGGTAAATTGTTTGACCTTTCTAGTGACAATCAAATTCCTAGATATTCTTGGAATCTACAATCCTCATAAGTTCAACAATCAGTACAATAGCATGCGTTTAGTTTTAAGAGGTAACATGTTTAAATCCAAAAGCATTGAATACCCCTTCCTAAATTCACATGTGTATTCCTTAATAGATTTTAATATTCAAATAACTCTTTATTATTGTAATTAACTACAGGGAGAATTTTTTGGGCAGTTTTATTGTCTACTGGTGTTGTTTGTAAATGACTGATTGTATTCATGTCATTTGAGTGTAGGAGTTCTTGATACGAAATGTGCACTCTCTTCAGGAATACAAAGGGCATGTAGAAAATTTTATTTGATACCTTCTACCTAGAACACCCTATTCACATGCTCAATATACTCCAGGTGATCTCTTAGATTTTAATGGCATTAAAATATAGTACACTTGCCCTCTCTTCTTCTAAATTTAACACTATATGTTTTTGTGTAAGCAAGAGGTCTTCTTTACAAATTATAGGATACTAATTTGCAATACGTTACATATTCTTACTTCTTTCTCTTAACATATGCAAAATACTTGAGCTCCTCCAAACAAGTAGTAACTTGTGGTGGGACAGTGACAGTCACTCCTCACAGGCTAAGAGCACTTGCAAAAAGCCAGGTATAAATTCATAATATCCCAGTGCTTAATTTTCCTATTATTTCAAATATTTACTAATGTATGCAGGATCTAAATCAATTTTGTATTGATGAAGGTTGATTACATGCTGGGAAATAATCCTATGAGGATGTCATACATGGTTGGATATGTTTCCCTCTATCCAAAACTTATTCATCATAGAGCCTCTTCTCTGCCCTCCAAGGCCGATCATCCTCAACCCATGCCCTGCAAAGTAGGCTTCCAATCTCTGTATAGTAGTGCACCCAATCCCAACATCTTGGTGGGAGTTGTGGTGGGAGGCCCGGACAACATGGATAGGTTTATTGATGTGAGAAACAATTAAGATCAATCTAAACCTTCCAGCTACATTAATGCACCATTAGTGGGTTCCCTTGCTTATTTGGCCTAGAGACTGATGTTATAATTATAAAATTTCTTCGTGCTTGAGATTTCTGGGTGAATGATGCATTCATCACGTTGTAGAATAGTGTGGCAGGGAGGAAGGAATTTGGAGTTGACATTGTAGTTGAAGAGGATCTAAAATTTGATGAGAATTTGAATTCAGTGGCCTTCATGCATTGTTATGATAAAGTGGTCCACCCTGTGTGTTAAAATGCTTATGGGATTTTTCAAGACAAGGTACTCTACCAGAAGATCTTTGGAGACAATGAGAAGCTGAAGAAGTTTCTAAGATGGAGGGTCCAAATTATGGAGAAGGGCATCAGGCTCCTTGATTTCAAGCCTGGTAGTGTCAATGCCATGATTCATATCACATATCTTAAGAATAGGCCGAAGAGAGAATTGAGAGCTGCATCAAACCAAATTCTGGTACTTTTTCAAGATAAATACCCAGAGATGGTAGCAAGAAAGGTTTGTAACTACTCAAACACAAATGTTTTGGCCTTTTCTGAGCTTGCCTAGAATAATCTATCTGAATGACTATAAATGATCAGAAGGATGATGTTAGATGTCCTCGTAGATCTGGTGTTTTGAGAATTTTGGCACACCAAAAATTGGAATTTCTGATGCATCTCTAGATATTTAGTACTTGACATATGGTTGCTAGTTTCAAATGGTGTCAAATTACATATATCTTCAGCCCAGATTGAAAAAGGCTAAAAGTTACAATATATATTCTACAAAGAGGTTCCTTTTATATAGGGATCTAATAGAGATATTTAGGCAGATATGGTTTTATATATTCTGTATTAAACAATACAATAGTTTCCCACAAAATATTTGAGCGTGGACATTCAGTTATTAGTTACTCGTACTGTGAAAATGCAATAGTATTCCTACAAAACCTTATGTATAATGAGTACATGGAAATTTTCTTTCCTTTTCCTTTCTCCCTTTCGAAAGGCTTCAAAAAACATGTCTAGATGGGCTACATAACAAGGAATGGTCTTCCTTTGGCTAAGGTGCATGAAGGATATCTACTTCATCAAAATCACTCGAGGCTTCCACTGGGCTTCTGTCTTTCTGAGGTTCCTACCATTTGTGTGTTAGAGCAGACCACAGCTAGAATGGAAACCTGGTCAATGGTTTAACACTATGTCAATCTTACCAGTGAAATGACTATAAGCTATTGTTTCTAGTGCCTATGTACTCCAATTGTTATTTTATTTTTCCTTATTGATTAAGAGAGTCTATGAAATGTTGACAGGTATGAGGAGTTAACATGCATTTGTGTGGTGCTTCAGTAAGTGAAAAACACTTCTCTTAATTTTTCCTTGTATCCGTGCATTTCCAGTTTTGTTTCTTGAATCATAGTTTTTTTAATCTTAGTGGAACTTTGTGTCCTTTTAAGTTCAGCCTCATTTTCTTTTCACCCATAATTACATGGTTTAGAGATGGAGGAGCGTATATAGTCATTTCTTTGTATGGTCACAATCTCCCCTCAAGGGTTTTGTTTTTCATGGTCAACGTAATGGTCGCTGTTTTTGTTTCAAAGGGAAATATTATGGGAAACACAAGGATGATTCATCACATTTGAGTATGGTATCTAGATTCCCAAATAAGCCCATTGGCATAGATTAGTGCACCTTACCCAACGAGATTTAACAAGGCACATGCTAGAATGGAACTAAAGTAATTATCGGCAATATGGTGACAACCAGTTGAGATATAACCCCTTGTGTTAAGGTAGCCTCCACTGTCACATAATACAGTGAGGGAATTAGGATTTTCACAAGAAACTTACGGAGGAAAACCTTTCTTTCTATCTTCTCCCAAAAATTTGAATAAAATGAAATCACTCTATGAATGAAGTATAGTAATGGACTATTTTATCTTTCTAGGACTTGAATTCCAATCTTATGAATTGTAGACTACAGATCCTCAAACATACTACCTTTGGGTTGTGACTTCTGACTGCCGTTGCCTTTGCTAGAATTCAAAATGATCCAATTTCAAGTACAATGTTGAAGAATTTCTCCAATCTTGCTAATTTTCAAATATTCCATATGTAATTAAGTCTTTTTGCTATATTCAGTTTGCAAGCGTGGGATTTCGTTGGGCCCTATAAGGGCGAGGATATTATACTCAGTTTATCAAATATACAAATCACCTCTTAATTAATACTCTCTATTTTTCAGGTGTTCATCAATGTCCCATGGTATTTCAGTGCACTATACTCCATGTTGAGCCCTTTCTTGACACAACGTACCAAGAGAAAATTTGTAACTGCACGTGAAGGAAAAGTCATAGAGACCTTCTACAAGTATGTGAAATTCCTTCTCTGATGTAGTGAAAATACGCTCAACCTCAATTGAAGACTCTGATTTTATATGATAGAATGAAAGATATATTCAATGAAAAATTCCTAGAAACTGATTTAATACTTGATTTTACTTGCAGATTTATATTTCCAGAGAATGTGCCTATACAGTATCGGGGACTTAGCAAGACCAAAGATGTAGATTTTGGACCTCACAAGCCTGTAGTAGAGTTCTCCATTAGAATTGGGGAGAAAATCAATCTTGAGATCGAGGGAGTGGAGGTAATGTACGTCAAAAATTGCTCAAGTTTGCAGATTTTGTGTCAGTTCTTGCATTCAAATTTAGCTCTTTTGCCTCAGTTTTGTTTCCAATATACTTCCAAATTTGATGAGTTTTATTTTTGGATATAAATTTTATGGTTGTTATATTTGAGTCGAGTTCATCCTCAAGATCTATGCGATTGGAATTTTTCTTTGTTTTTGAATTCTCACATTCAAGCTGTCTATGTTGTTCAGGCAGGAACAACAATTCTGTGGGACCTCATAGTTGGTGGGTGGGATGTTTCCTATCGGTTAGAGTTTGTGCTGAGTGCACAAGGAAGCTATTCAACTCTAATTGACAAGAACAGAATGTTGTCTTCATCTGATGAGCCAGTAATAATAAAGGCTGGCTGTGTTTCCAGAGCAGATCATCACTGTGTTGGTCAATTATGTTTTGATGTATATATTTGTTTAATTAATTTTTTTATTTTATTATATTAAAGAGCTGTGACCAATTTTATTTCATAGAAATGATAATATTTAGATAAATATAAATTTTTAAGATTAGGGAGGAGTTGAAGTTGTTCAATATCTTATACTTTCGCTTTATTATATTTTAAACAAGGATTAATGCTCCTCTCACGAACTAGGTACATATTCTGTAGAGGTCATTGAATATACATTTTGTGGATAGTTTTTTTTTGAAGGTTTTAGAGGTAGTCATGAAGAGAACAAAGCAATTTTCAAGATAACTCACAAAAGTTGATAAAAAAACCATCCATTCTTCCAAAACATTTCATATTGCCTCCAACTTTGTCACCTACATCACCTTTATCTCGCATGAAAGATGTATCCCCACTCCCCGGCGTTACTTTGCACCTCTCGGTGCAAATTCTAGTATTACTTGATTTTCCATGCTTATGTGGAACATGGTCAAGAGAAGGAACTATAACAACAATGGATTTGCATGAAATCTTTATAATTTTTTCAAACGTGAAAGTTGTGATGCATTACTAAGTTTCTTCGTTATTTTATAGATCATTACATGTCAAACCGACTTTACTCCTTGACCGACATTGCATTCAACATTGTGCACAAGTATGATTTAATTGTATCGATCAAAAGTATGATTTTATCTATATTTGATAATGCAAGTTGAATACATCATACAATACATAGGAGTGTTATGGCTATGAAGTTCAATATGAAATAATCTATTGATTGCTACCATTACTATTATATAAGGGGCGCTCTTCCAATGACCATTTATTAGCTATGTGAAGAAGGCTTTGTGGAATTTGTATTTACTATAAGATTATGTATAGCTGAGTTGTGGACAACTAAGTAGAATTTGGTAGGAATTTTGGAGTATGTGTAATTCATAATGATCTTGCATTCTCTTCATTGATGAATTTTCAATGTGTGAGTTTTGACCTAAGCCATTGCATTATCAATGTGCCAAGGCTCAAAACTTGACCTATATGTCAACTACTTCTTATGATCATTCCTAGGAACATGAATCCCAATTTTTGTAGGTTTAAAATTTATCACAAGTTTGCTCTATTGTGGTCGAATTTGTGGATGTTATCTCAAAATTTGTTTAAGGTACCATGGATCTAAATTTCTTCTGAACTTTCAACACTATAACAAAATTTAGTGCAAATTGTTAATCAATTCACACTTGTTTAGGGTTATAGATGTTAATGAAAATTTTGTGTGCATGCATGAGAGTTGGGTGCAAATGCGCAATGTTGTGTAGCATTAGTGTGATAAATATGGGATAGTGCAAAGCATATTTTTGAATATTAGTCTAAGTTGATTCGTACCTAATCAACTCAGTCAAGTTGATTGTTGGTTGAACAGTTAATTGTTGGTTTAATGGACAGAGGATCTTGTAGGCCCAAATACCAAAGGGAAAAATGGAGCGCATCATGGGGTTCTCTTTGTAATTCTCCACCAATGCTACCTTCCATGCTTCCTCAAACTCCTCTCCAACCTTAATATCAGTGCTAGTAGTAGCATGAGCAACAACACTACATTTAGCAGAACTAGAAGAACGTGTTTTCCAAACTGCACGAGAAATACTTCCCTCACGAGTCACCATGTTCCATGCTTGGTCTCAGTGGTTCGCTTCCTTCAACTCCTGGTTCAACTACCATATCTTCACTGGAACCAACACCCTAACTCCACTAGACAATGATTCACCATTTTGTACTAGTGATTCACCATTTGTACTGGTGATTCGCCATGATTTTACAAGATAATATAACCTCGTGAGATATTTTCCAAAAAAATTATATATACATATTATATTATTAATAAAATCGCCTTCAATTTTTCCTATGTATCATGGGGATTCACCCATTTATTATATATATAAATTTAGGGGGGTTCTTAAAATTTTCCCTGTTGTACACCTTAAGGATGATTTGGAACAACCTCAAGTTGTTGGCTATGCACTGCGGCCTAGCTCAAGAATTTTTTTTTATGTGTGGTATCCTCAACAAGCCCAAACATCACCCTAAACAACATTGTTATCCTCCTATACTCCTTGACCTAGCTACATACATCTTCCAACACCAAACTGCACTCAATATTATCCCTACACGGATCTGTCTTAAGGCCAAAAATAATCCCAAGCATATGGATCTATCTATGGCAAACTCCTCCACAGTGAAACTTCTCCTTTTTTTTGCGAATTAGCTCCTCTCTCCATCGAGTTCACTTTAGAGGATGTGTTACACACTTGGATTCTCAAACGACATATCGAAACCCTTAATTTATAGACCTATAAGGTGCATCAACGAATCATTTGAAGAGACACATCTATTGGATTGTTTTTACACCAAGCTTACATGACTTGGAAACCAATAATTACCTTGTCAACTTAAAAATTTCATTTCTCTCTAACAACAATTCAGATTCGAACGATTATCAATGCGTTGGAATCGTATGGCCAAGCACTATCATCCTCATCCATCACATGTTGTACCTCCATCATGGTTTTGGCCCAAAAAGTGATGGGTGTAAAACCCCACACTTGGGTTCCAAGCCCACAAGCTGCCCTTGTGATTCTTTTCCCTCCAAACCCTGAACCCTAGGGCTTGGAGTACCTCCCAAGCTACACAAATCAACAATGTAAAGGTTATAAGTGTAGGACATGAAACCATTGAGATAATATTGACGCTCTTCACTATAACTCAATACCAACCTAGTAGGTGTTGATAATTTCAAGGGATCTTTTCCCTTTACCAATTTCAGAAGTTGCAAGCATTCAATTGAAAATTGGTGAGCTCAACAAGTCAAGCCCTAGCTAATCTAGGAAATTTAAATTACACAAGAGAGGCATAGTCCCAACAACATGCAATTTTTTAGGGATTTATTAGAAGCTTAGCTAGGTTTCCATTCAAATATAGGTAAGAGCATACACCGATAGGATAGTCAAGCTTATTATTATGTATATCATTCATCCAAAATTATTTTTGATTCAAGTTGTAATTAGAACGCAAACTATTGCACTAATGTTCATGACATGTTTAAAATAATTAGATATTGTTATACTGCATTTTTAAATGCTATTTACTTACAAGAGTTCAAGGAGATTCATTGGGTAGGTCCTGCTCAAAAATGGATTGAGAACACATGTTTTTATTCCCTTGTTGTCTTGGAGTTATGTTTTAATGATATTTGCAAAGTTTTATAATAGGATATAATACTAGTTAATTTATGTTAGATGTAGAATTTATATGATTTATGTATATTTATTAATATCATTTAAATTAACTTATTACATATGTGTCATTTACAAGGTCTACTTTTTGATGTTAAACATTTTGAAGCACACTTAATAAGATCTATGTGATTATTAATGATTATAAGGATTGAATATTGTAGTAGTAGCCTTGGAATCTTAGTTCCATCGATGCATTAACTTATCTCTCCACCCAAGAATAGTGATCCCAAACCTTTGTTTTCCCATGCATATTGTCAAGGGAGTTGGAGTGGATATCATGAGATTAATAATATGAAAAGTCAAGGGCATGACTTGTCAAAGTTGCTCATTTTCTTTATGCAATTTTTAGAATATTATTCTTAGATTATACTTTTATATTATCATATATAGTGAACATGACCTCATAATTTTTCACAAACCCTAGGTTGATAATCATAATGATATAAAGGATTTACTTTATTGTTGTAATTCTTTAGCTAGCCAATTTTTGGTGTCATGGCTAAGAAGTTTGCTAAAATTGTACTATGAATAATTTGAAAATTTTGAAAGTATATGTCATTACATAATTATTTTTCATGCATCAATCTAGAGATGGAAATGGAAGCTTTTACAAGGAACATGTATTTTGGGTGTAATTGAAGCATGTGCAAGTGAACAAGTACAATAACAAGAGAATTTTTATGCGGATACTCTACAAATTATCAAAGAATTTGTTGATTTCCTAAAGGAGTTGTAGAGATTTTCATAGTTCCATAATCTAATCTTGTAAATATTTTTATTGATAGAAGAGTTGAGCATAGTGTGTGTGGGGCTCAAAATGTTAGCTCAATTAGTAGATGCTCTTATACATAAGTTCAAGAAGGCATAGGGGTCAAATGCCATTGAGTTCATCATAGTTACCTATGAAAGGGATAAGGTGGGGTTATGCACAATAATTCTCTTGAACATTGAGAAAGGCTCCAACATGAATTTTCTAGGGACTCACGTATATTTATAATATCCTTAGGAGTTATAATAGCTTACCTCACAAGGGGATATAGGCTAGAAAATTGTTATAACATTGTAAACCCTTATAAAGCCATTGTTTAGAGTTAAAAATTCCTCTTACCAAGAAGAAAGCCAAATAGATATAAGAATGAATATAAAAAGCACTCTCATAATGGTGGTATTGATAGACTTGCCATAGGTGTTTCCCATCTTGAGGTGGTAATGTTGAACCATCCATACTATTTAAGGCCAATGAAAACACTTTATGATAAATGAATGAATCTTTAAAGAAGAAACCAAACCAAAAGAGAGAGATGCATATAAAGGTGATGGAATTAACATCAATGCACAACCTAAAAACAAGGAAGAGAAATTTAAGAGCTAGTTCAACATTCGACATAAATCTAAAAGTTTTCCTACAAAATAGATTTTCAAAGGGTGAAGATTTGAGAGACTCTATCATTCATCAATATATTCAATTTTTAGTTTTGCATGGATTTGAGTCATTTCAAAGAGGACCAAAACCCCCTTGGGTAGATTTCCACCTTTAAAATAACTCTAATTTGGGAAACTTCAATTCCCTTCAAAATTTTGTCAAATTTGAACCAAAACACTAGCTAGGAAGGGGGTGCTTTGTGTGCATGTTATCCCACAATGTCCTTCGACGAATATAATGGTTTATTAGTTGTGGTATAATCATGCATGCTTATTAAACATGCCCCTTGTCCTTAAGGATTTCTATATGGGTGTTTGTGTCTGTGAATAATAAACAATGAATACTATACATGATAACATACACTTGTCATCTTAGAATAGTATACGACTTTACTATCTCACCTCAATGCTAGTGTCATGGCTAACATATTCTCAAGAAAATTTGAAAATCATGATTTCACTAAGGATATTGTGGTCAATTTCCATTTTAATATGGAACAGATGTGTACATAATGTGCACAAAGACATACATAGATATATGTGTTGGTGAGTGTAGAATGGAAGGCCGAACTAGCAGAGTGGGGGCCAATAATATATGTACATATTAGATGATCTAGTATAAAAGTTCACAAGGGTATTAAGATCAAATCCCATTACATTCCTCAAGGTTACATATGAAATACATAGGGTAGGGTTAGGTGGATCAATTGTCATGGACATTTGGAAAGGCTCCAACATGAATTATCCATAGACTCATGCATTCTTGTAATATCCTTGCAATTATCACAACTTTCTTCCCAAAGGGAGATAAGCTGTTGTGTAACCAGCTTCAAAAATAGAAGAAAAGAGATATCAACGCCTTAGAAATAAGCCACTTCGAGGGGGCAACCTCCAATACATTACATGAATGAAAAATTCTTGGATGATACAATTTACAAAACCTTCTTTCTATATATAGGAGTCCATGGGGCCATAATGTAATCCTAGTGGGCCACAATGTAATCCTAGCCGACCTAACAATAATAATTTAAGGACACAATAATAACAAAATGGGGGTTACAAGGGTACAATAATAACAATAAGGGGGGCTACACTAACATACTAAGGGGCTACACTATTAATATAGGGACTTAACATGCCCCTCTCCTTCAAACAAGTGTTGTCCTCAACGCTTGATTATTTCTTGATGCTTCTGTATAAAATTCTCATCCTCCCATGTGAAATATTCTACGGGAAAGTTCTTCCACTTGCTGAGATACTCTGAAATTGATCGTACTTGTTGAGTTCTTGTTTCTATGACTACTTCATAACTTCTTTCGATATGATGTTGATCTTCCTGTTGTTTCATTAGATTCTGCACCAAAGTTGGGTTATCTTTTGAGAGTTCGAGAACTTGTTGTTGATGCTCGCTGTGATCTTCCACTAATTTATCATACATATTAGCTATTATTTGATCCTTCAAACCATCCAACTTAGCCTCCATTTCTGCTTTTAAACCATCTATTTCATCTTCGGTTGCTCTTCGTAAGATCGAAATTTGTTGCACTTGGTACCGTAATTTTGATATCTCATATTGCAATTCTTCCTCCTCATGCGTCATAGTATAGATTTCTGAGGGCTTAATGGGTATGGAATTATTTTTTGGAGGCATAATAGAACCCATTAATGACAAAAATTCTCCAATATGCCCTTGGAATCAATTCAACTTGATTCTTCAAACAAGACTTATGCAATTCGGAAAACAACAATACACACCTTTTTCTTGCTTTGAGGAGCTCGATATTGAAATTGAATTATCTCTGTAATTGAAAATCTTCAATATCTAAAATTCAGCCCTGCAGTATCCCTCTGAAGCTTCTTTCAAATTCTACAGGTCTGATCTAATTTGGATTCCCCAAGACGAAGTTGTGTCCAACCTCCCACAATGACCTAATTTTGGACTGGTTCAGTAGAACAAACTTGTAGGACTTTCCACGTGTCACTTTTTCATCCTTTGTCTCTGAAATTGATAGCCAAGAAACTAAAGTCCGTGTACTTGTGACCAATTTTTACGGCACTCAAATCCACTGCCCAGAGAGAGAGTTATTGAACTTTTCCCACGATCACCTCTTTGAGATGAAATTCAGGAGCCTGAAAAAGCACTACCTTCCACAGATCATATCTCCAAAAATATTTCGAACCAAGCTCTGAAATTTTTATACAAGCTTTCCCAAGATTTCGGCTTCGCACCCTAAAAATTTCAGCTTCTGAACCTTCGTAGAAAAAACGTTATAGCGAAAATGCCACGATGACCTGTTTGGAGCAGCGAAACCCTAGAATCCAAAGGCTCTGATACCAAATGTTGTGTAACCAGCTTCAAAAATAGAAGAAAAGAGATATCAACGCCTTAGAAATAAGCCACTTCGAGGGGGAAACCTCCAATACATTACATAAATGGAAAATTCTTGGATGATACAATTTACAAAACCTCCTTTCTATATATAGGAGTCCATGGGGCCATAATGTAATCCTAGTGGGCCACAATGTAATCCTAGCCGACCTAACAATAATAATTTAAGGACACAATAATAACAAAATGGGGGTTACAAGGGTACAATAATAACAATAAGGGTGGCTACACTAACCTACTAAGGGGCTACACTATTAATATAGGGACTTAACATAAGCTAGAAAGATATTATATCCTTTTCAGTATATGATGCAATCTCTTATAGACCCATTATTCAATTTTAGAAAATCCTTTTACAAAGAAGAAACCCAAGGGGTTAGTTCAACTAGTTATTGCTACATTGTTGGTAATTTAGCTATTATTGTGCCAATGTTTGTCTAGTTCAAACACCCTTGGACGAGACACACTATTTTACACTAACATGTTAACCAAGGATCCCATCCATGAATATTAGAAAGCATGCCTCGGGTTTCGTTGTGATTTTTTCCTAATTAGAAATATGTACAATATATTTCTAAGGAAACTCTTAAGTGCTTATTTATATTCATGATGAAACCTAGTGTAAATTCACAAATACTAATTACGAAACTTGACTCAATACAAACATTATCCCAACATGTTAGCTCAAATGGCATGGATGGATTGTTTTAAGGTGGGACTCATTATGAGATCTTTGGTGAGCTAAAGTAGTTGAATTTTGAGTGCATACAAGTACCATGGGTTACCATTTGATATGATGTCTAGTGGCTTAAGCCCATCCCTTTAGATATTATGAGGAATAGGGGGGTCCCACAAGGTTTTTCTTGGGTACTGCTTATAAGGTTAAAGTGGTCTAGTGACAACTTGAGGAAATTATTGCCATAATGAATCAAATCTAAATTGTGGGCATGTTGATAACTTACATGGTGTATTGTCATTAGTGGCTTATAATGTTGTTGATTGCTATTAACATAACATATCAATAAGGTATTTGTACCATCATTCCTGTATTCAACTATCAAGGAATGTGTGTTTTATTTTAGGTATTTTAGTCAATTAGGTTGTTAATAATTAACAATAATAGATATAAAATTATAAAAATAATTGTAATAATCAACTTGTACATATCAATATTAACTTTAATATTTTAAGCATCAATAATTTTGTGTTATAATTTATTTTTTATTTCTCTAAGTGTTTAATAGATCTAATGTTAAACTAAATCTAGGATAGTCTACTAAATAAAAACTACTTTACATATTATATAGTTATCTGTTTGAAATGTTTCAATTACATATGTTTTTATACAAAGAAATACAAGACCTTCATACAATATGGAGTGAAAGAACAATTTCAAGTCAATATCATGTTAATCACACTCACACACACACACACACAAGGCTTCATTAACAAGGCTTCATTATGCAAGACATTATGTCATAGTATTGGTAAATTTGAAGTGAGGTAGAAAAACCATAAGTTAACTGAAACCATCAAGAGGACGTGAAAATGTCAATAGTGTCTGTAATGGCTGGATTGACAGCAGGTACAATATTTGGATTGTTGGAAAGCTTCTCCTCAATGCATACCAATTCTTCATGTTCTTCCACCCCCAATAGGGCTTCTCAATATTTTTTTATTAGATTGACAAGTCTCAGTCTCAAGTCCTCCCATAAGTGACTATTCCATATTGTTGAAAGTTGAAGGTGAATTTCATTGCATCCCAAGTTGTCTAGAAGGTCCACTGCCTTATTTCTTGTTCTCTTTACGAGAGAGATAATAATTATTGGAATTATATGGATCAAATTGTTAATATGTGTGATATAATTTTCCCTTCTCCATTTGTTGATTTATTTTTATAAGAAGTTCCATTGATCAATTTCTTTACTATTGAGATGACCAACTGAGAATCACCCTCCATAATTAGCTCGGAGAAGCCTTGTTATGACGCGATAATAAGGCTAATATCTAAAGCAACAAATTTGGTTGCATTGTTACTTGAATGTACCATACTATTTATGAATAGAAACACTGGTTTTACCTAGTTGTCATGAAATATTCCAACAAAACTAGCAGAACCTGGATTACCTTTAGATGCCTCATCAAAATTAAGTTGAAGGAATCCAGGGGGAGGAGGGGTCCATGAGATTGGAGGACTATAATATGGGATTCTTGGAGGAAAAGGACTGATAGAAGGAGATAGAAAAATGGATATTACACAAAATTGTGGCATCCAAACCTTCACCTTCCCAATTTGATGATGACCAAGGGTGGAGTAGCACTGTTTCACAAACACTTTGCAATGATTTTTCCCAGATCACCTCCCCTTATGATGCTCAATTATTAAATATGTGATTTTTCCTCTCCTTCTATATGTTCCATAGAAAAAACCTTGGGATGAGGACCAATATCAAATTACAAAATGATTATTCATCGTAGAGGATCTCTTACCTTCAATCGTTTCTATGATGACATATTATTCCAGTATGATTTTCCAAATAAACTGAGGAGTCAATACGATAGAGTTTAAAGAAAAACACTTATATTTACCAAGTGCTCCATGTCATCTGCATCCAATATGCACATAAAATAGAGGGAAGGGCCTTTGAATCCTCTATGGACAATTTTATCATGAAAATGATATTTTACATATTAATAACCAAAGAAAATGGGTAGCTTTGGGCCATAAGTTATGAGCCCAAAGTTTTTTCTAGATCAACTAATAAGGAAGATTGGTGTGACTTGTAGCTAGTTAATATGCCTTTTTGATTGTGAACATACCCTTATGATTACAACCCATCAGAGATTACCATGTCCATCAGAGAGTGGGATTATCCGTCTGTGAAGTTCTACCATTAGTATGTCCATGTTGGCTTGATTAAGATTTTGAGGCCAACTTTCCTTATTTTTCTAGTTTCTCCATGAGGTACGATTCATTGTTTGGTTTCAATAATCTGCTAATGTTAATGTCAGGCCAACTTAAGTACATAAACTAGGACATGATATTTACATCAATTTGATGTTCGTAAACATGGAAGCACAATACAATCTGTAAAGAGTTAAAGTTCGCTAATTGAAATCAAAACTACAAATTCTAATGAAAAGCTAAGTTAAATCAAGGAAGCATGGAACACAAATTTTAAGCTAAACAAATTGATGAGAATGTAAATCACAACCAAATGCTTGTAAATGAATAAAGTTGAAACAATGTTTAAGGGGTTTTGATTTAATGGAGTCACTAGGGCCTCTCTTGTTGGTGCGAGCAAGTGGACACTCTGGTATTCCTTTATTCAATCTAATACAATTTAATCCAACACTCATTGAAATGGTGAGAATGCATTATGGCCTTCTCCATTTATGAGAGAGAAAATGGATGGTCACTCAGGTAGTCTTATACTCATATTCTTAATTAGTGCGTGTTTAAGTAATTGATCTAACCTAAGAAAGCAACAAATGAATAATAATTCAAAGAAAACAATGAACTAATGTTCTCAATAATATAATGCTATGTGAAAATTTGTTACAAGGGTTGGGGGATTTTCCACCGAGAAAGGTGATGGATGGCACTACTTGTTATTTCCTCAACTTTATCAACTATATTATCCTCATAAGTGACAACTACCCTGTAATAAATAAATCTCATGAACAACACTTGAAATTATTAAGTATAAACAATGATATAAAAAATATATAAACACCAATATGGCAATGAATATGATAATGAGCTCACATATCCACCATGACAAAAATATTATGAATGAGATAAGTAAATATACATAAGAAAAACTAAAAGTTTAAGGAGTATAAAATCATATATGAATATATTATACCAAAATATACAAAGTGAATGAACAACATGGAAGATGTAGTGCACAAGCTTTAGTTTGTGGGGCCCCTCAAGGCCTCATCAAGCACACGAAATGTCTACAAAAAGTTGAAAATTAAAGAAGCAACATATGTATTAAGTCAAATAGATTGGAGCAAGCTTAAAAAGGCTAAAGTATGGGATACCATGTATTTCTTCATAGTATTATAATCACAAACTTTCTAATATTTGTTTTGCAAGCACCAATTGCTTGCTTTTACCAGCAAAAAAATAACACAATACCCAAAAATATTCTCTGTTGATGATTGTGGCCTATTCCAAGGATGAAATTATATTAAATTGACTTTCTTTGGTGCTTAGATTGTGGATCAAATTGAGAAAAGTTGGATTTGAGTGAAATCCCCAAATTTTCCTATGTTTTCATTGAGAAATTGAGTGTCTTGATCAAGCATTCTGAGATTGGATTTCAACGAGTGGATGGGTATTCATCCATCTTGAGATATCAATCATCAAAACCCATATCTCAAAATTCACCCAGACTGCATGCAAGTATAAAAACAAATTATGATTTATGAGATGTGTCATCTCTTGTAAATTTGTATTACAATGCAATTATTTCATAATTTTTTGAAAACTAAAACGTGCAACAAAATACCTTAGGGAATATGTTTATTATTCCAAACATGACCAAAATTCATCTAAAGGGTTTTCCTAAGGCTGATTAAGTTACTAAACCATACAAAAAAGTTGTCATAAAAGAGGGCTGGTAATTAATGCACCTCCAGATTTCAGAAGTTCTTCCACAACAAGAAAATTTTCCCTGCCCCCAAGCTTTGGATACTACTACCATGATTTTGTCCAAAACAAGGCATTCTTTCCTCCTCAGAATTCCCATAAGCAATGTTGTTGTATGATGAATTTATAATTGTTGGCTAAATTCCATATTGAAGATCCCTTGAATAGCATTTTGAGATATCAATTATTGTTGACATGATTGAGAGGGGTCATATTTCCTACTCCAAAGATTCCTCCATAACTCCTAACCACCTTGGATCCACCTCCTCCATAATTCCTCCCCCCCCCCAAAAAAAAAATGTTATTTAGAATTTATCGATCATGAAGACCAAGACCTCCAACCATCTCTGGAAGATATGATTTATCCCAAGCTACAAGGGCCCATTTTCTTTCCCATGTAGCCCCTCCCTATGGAAAGGATATGTAGATAATATTGATGGATTTGAGGATTCCTTTGGGTGCCACTAACACAAATAGAAGATACATATGAAGGGATTGCAAGATTGATTTTGACAAGACTAATTTGCAAGAAAAATTGAGACGTTTAAAGGTCCAATAATCTATTTTTTTGGATATTTTCTAGACTAATTCCTTCTAGTGAATAGTTCTAAGGGAGTTTTCTACCAAAGGCATCCCAAAATATTTAGTAGGGAGAGAATTGCATTGAAAACCCACCAATTTAGCTAAGTTCCACTGCACTGCTAAGTTAGTATTAGAGAAATAAATTTGAGATTTACCCACATTAATGGATGTACCTAAGGCCTCCATGGAGTCCTCCAAGATCCGTATTAGAGCTCCAAATTCTCTTGCTACATGAAATTCCACTAACATTGTATCATCAACAAACTATTGATGAAATATGGGAAGATCATCGCCATAAAGTCTTATTCCATTTATCTTTTCATGAGCTATTGCATATTTTATGGTGTGTCCCAACCCTTATGCATCAATAATAAATAAAAATGTCAAGAGAGGGTCACCTCACTGAATTCCACATAAATAATTGAATGTTGAGGAAGAAAATACATTAAGCTTCACTGAGAAGAAAGAGGTTGCAACCAAAGCACCTACCTAGTTAATCCAACTACTTGAAAAGAAAAAGGTTGTGAGAACACTAAAGAGATAAGCCCAAATAATTTTGTCAAAGGCATTATAAAGGTCAATATTAATTAGCATCGTCACCTTTTCAAAAAAAATTCAACAAATGAAGGACCTCATGGTCTATTACTATTCCATCCAAGATTTGGTTTTCCTACACACAATTGGTTCACTCCATTGAAATTAGATTTGGTAGGATCAAATTTAGATGATTTATAGTGACTTTAGAAATAATGTTACATATAACATTACATAATGCTATTGATATAAAGCTACAAGGATCTTTGGCCTTATCAGACTTGGGTACTAGTGTTAATAGCGTGAAATTCCATGCTGTAAATGAATAACATGTACTGTGATATTCCTCCACCAAGTCATGGATTTAATCACCAAGGAAGTGCTAATAAGCCTAAAAAAATATATGGTGAACTCGTCTGGAACTAGTGCTTTACTTTTTGGCATGGACATTACTGCCTCTTCGACTTCAACATAGGATACCTCTTTCATTAATGAAACATTATGATATAGTTCAACTAATGTTGAGATGTTTTCTATGATCTTCTAAATTGGTCTCCATTGACTTTTATTTGGTTCAAATAAAAGAAATCCATAATGTCTAGAAAATTATTACCGCATCTATTTTTGATTTGTGAGGTTTTCCATTCTTTGTCTTTGAGTGAAAAAAATCATGTTCTAATGTTGGTTTTTTATCATAAATTTATGAAAAAAGTTGTGTTCTTCTCCCCTTCTCGAAGCCGGTGGATTCTTGATTTTTGCCTCCATAGTATCTCTTCATGTTTCCTTATATCCTCTATGTTTGTGAGAAACCCTCCTCATTTGCAGCCAGATCCTCAGTTCTTCGCTCCATAATTATTTGTTTTTTAACCTCTTGCATATTTACCTTCAATCCTTGTTTTGCTTGGAAAATATTTCCAAAATCCTCTTTGTTCCATTTTTAAAATTTTTGACTTAAGTTGAGCTTTTATTAAAACTTGGCCATATTGGAGGGACCCTAGACTTCAATTTCTTCCCACCATCCCTTTGCCTTCTCAAGGAAGGATGGATCCTTAGGCAAAAAAATTTCAAATATGAAAGGCCTATTTATAGGGGAAACTTTGATATCTATTTCTAAACAAATTGGCCACTGATACAAACCTATATAAGGAATAATAACTGCTTCTAATAAGACATCTACTTCTAAGAGAGATTCTAAGACTAAAAATTTATCCAAGTGTGAGGCTATTTGATTCTTATTCTTGTAGTTATTTTTCCAGACGAATACTCCATTAACGTTGACTACCTTCATTTTTTACATATGTTGTTTGTATTGTTGGGAGTTTGTATCCAAGTTGTGAATACCTTCCTTTTTTTCCTCTGGTGATGCCACTGTGTTGAATTCTACTCCTAGAATCCATAGCTGATATTGGTGTAGCTCTCTGATGCTAGCCAAGTTTCTAAGAAATCTCGCGTTTTTGTTCACCATATTTGGCCCAAAGACTATTGTTGTGCATCTTGTTTCTTTTGATCCTAAGTGTAACAACCCTGGTGAAAATTCCATGTAATAAAGTTAATATAATAAACACGGTTGATGGGGCACATATTCCAAGCTGAATGTTGGAAAAAAACATCCTATGAGGTGTTCACTTCGGTTTATTATGGCTAAGGAAATTGACAAAGGCAATGACAAAGCATTTGGAAAGGCATGAGGCATTAATTGGTATTTTATTTATGAAAATAATGGAGAAAAGGAGAAAATGAAGGTGAAAGGTCACAAGTTGCATGTGAGGAGGAAAATGAAGGAAAATTATGAAAAATGAATAAAATAGAGGTCTCATTGATAAAAAGGTTTTTGTGGATCTGTGAGAAGGACTTGGTCAGTTCAATTTTAGATTTCTCATTATTCTCTCTCTCTCTCATACTCTTGAGCACTTAGTGTATTCTTGGAGCACTCTTGGAGAGTGTGGCATGCTTGGATATTTGGATCAAGAAAGCAAAGGAAAATAAGGAAAGCACAAGAGCACATCATGATCAACATCTACAACAGGTTCTGAGTGCAGGTACCGAGTTGAATGCATGATTTCGTCACTAGTTTTGACATGCATGGTACTGCATGTGGTTTCTTGATTATGATCTGTCATTGGCATGGAGGATTTCCTGGATTGACAATGGATTTGCATATCCTTTCCATTTCCTGGATATTCATGGTGATTGTGGGTTTATCCATTGATTGTTTTATGATTGGTTCTCATGTTTTTCCCTCATCTTGGGTTGAGTTATTAGTTCCTGGAAGCCCTGGTTGGAAAAATGATTTGGAAGCCCTGTAATAGTTGGGGTTGAGTTATTAGTCCTGGAGCCTTGGTTGGACAAACACTCTGGAGCCCGATGGACAATTGTGGGTTGAATTACTAGTCTTAGAAGCATTGGTTGGAAAAATGCTCTAGAATCCTTAGGTGGGTTGAGTTACTAGTCTTGGAAGCCTTGGTTGGAAAAACACTCTAGAATCCCTATAATAGTTGGGGTTGAGTTACTAGTCCTGGAGCCCTGGTTGGACAAATGCTCTGGATCCCAACAACAATTGTGAAATGAGTTACTAGTCCTGAAATCTGGGTTGGAACAAACGCTCTGGAGCCCTGGAAGGCTTGGGAAGAGACTGATCTGGTTATGGTCAGTGATGTCTGAACGTGAGGTGGAATCATTGGTTGAGTGTTGAGGTGGGTTAGCCTTTGGAACCATGTTTTGGTTTTTATTGACGTGTTTGATAAAGTACCACATTAATGGTTGGAATATGGCACGAGGGTGATTGGATGGAGTAAGATTTTGCTTAACCAATCTATGGTTGGGTGGAACGTGGAAGTCCCATCTCCGATTGGTTTTTACATTCAATAATGAAGATCTCATTACTTTGGTATTTGATATGAAAATGTATTACTTATTATGTGGATTCTATTGTTGTTGTATCTATTGTATTTATGTTGTTATTATGATGGTTATAAGCATGTATTTTATCAGTGATGATGTATGGATTTTTCCATGTTTTTGCTCGTAAATCAATGCATATGTTGAAGTTTGCAACAAGAAATAGTGAAATTGGCATCCAGAAACAACATCCTTGATCCTAGTGAAAATTAAGCACCTACACTAGGTGGGGCCCACACATGCTATTTTTAGTGGATGTCTATTTATAGATGCATGAGAAAATTCTATTTATAGATGAGGTCTATTTATAGATGTATGTGCAAGTTCTACTTATAGGTTGAATGTCTATTTATAGATGCATGTCGACTATTACTATCCCTTAATATTAGTTGGACAATAAACAATAATCTATTCTCATTGAGCACTTGGAAATAGTTAACTGAAGTGGAAAATCAGTTAGCTAAAGGAATTTCAAGTTAAGAGGTTGGTTGGTGGGACATGCAGGTTAACTTTAGTTGTAAAAAAGTGATTCTAGTTGTAACAGAGTTGGAAGTGCAGTGGTGCATGAGTTAATGCAAGTTGTAAATCAGTTTAACTCAGTTAAGTGAGTTAAAGTCAGTTGTGCTAGTTGTAACTGAAGGTACACTATTGAGAGATCAAGTGAATTAATTATTAATTAATTCACAATCAGTGGTCTCACATGCAACTGATATTTTTACTATTAGCTGCATGCATGTCAGTTCCAGTGGAGACCCAGTTGAGATATAGGTGAAAGGGAAGTGTGACTATCAGTTGTGATATTAGCAGGCTACCCAGGTGTAGTTATAACACCACAAGATGCCCATGATACTCAACACAGTTGAGGAAGGCTGAAATTCTTTCTGATTAAGGATTGCATTCATCAGGAACTACATGAGCAAGGTAGGTTGTCTCGAGACAGTAAATTGGCTAAGGAACTTGCCAATTTTTGTATGATAGTGTGAGACAATTAGCTGATGTACTGAGGGCTCTTGTGAGAAGAGTTTTGTATGTAATTGTTTCATGATTCCTTGTGGAATATACAATATATGATAGAGGGGTTTTTAGCTGTAAGCCTTCCCCGGGAATATTTGGTGTTGTGGTTTTGATCTATTCTTCTTTGCTTCATGTGATTGGCAATTGTGTTGTTTTTAATTCCACAAAATATTTGTAGAAGCGATTCAATATTTAACTTTAGCATATTGTTAGATAAGGTGAATCCAAGATATAAATTCATATTGTATAATTTCTACACATAATGTATCTATGGTCAAATAGATTGTATTAAAACTAATGGTGTAAGGGAGAAATGCTTCTTAGCGATTCTCAGATAAGTATGAGACCCCTATGCTTAAATTTGTTGTTTACACCTGTAGATTCAATGTTTGTGACATGTTTGAAAAATTCCTGTCATGGATAGGAGGGGTCCGGATGAGTTCTTGTTGATGTGATTGCTTATGTATCATTTTTATAATGTTATTTATCATCCCCTAAGTTTTCATGAAGTTCTGGGCAGTGACCGGGGCTCTGGACCTAAAAAGGTGGCTCAAATCCCTGAGTTGTAGGCATAGAACTGGGAATTTTGGGCCCTTGCCACATACATGCAATGTTGTTCCTGGGGCTATAGCCTCCTGGCCATAGGAATGCAGTCTTATGCTTGTATATATGGCTAAAAATGGTCAAATCGTTAGTATGACCCAGGGATAAGAGGCTTGAAAGGTTGGGTTGCCTCCTAGGGATTGTTATTGATGTTTTACAAGGTCTTTGTGATGCGTTTCCATTGGTTCCATTTCCTTAAGGTCACCTAAGAGCTTGAATCTCATTATAGTGGCCTCTCATCGCATGTTTACCTCGGTTGGCCTGTTGCTTGTCTAGATGTGTGATGGGGGTGTTACAGAGTGGTATTAGAGCATGGTTCAACTCTTGGACTGGATGGGTGGAGTGTTAATCATGCATTTATGTTGATTGCATATGCGTTTAGTATGCTTGTGGTCCATATGTTCTTTTTTCATCCGTGTTGTGTTGGCCATGGTGGCAGTGGTGTCTCCACGAAAGTGTTGATGGTGTTTTGGTTGACATGTTGTCATGAGTGTATGACTGGTTATGTGTTGCTCATGCTTGTGTGTTTTCGTGTACGCTCGCTTACATATTGTGACATATGGTACATACATTTCTTGCTTATTCTAGGGTTACATATTGGTCATGCTTCGGTGTTATCTGTGTATGCTTGCTTGTGTGATGTCATATGTTGAACATGTATTGGTCTTTCATGATTAGTTATACATGTCGAGTGGGTGCATATGGTCAAGTTTGCATTGGTTTGATTGAGGTTGTTGTGCATAAGGTCATTGTATGCACTTATTTCATGATGATGATGTTGGTATGTTATGATGTTAATGTGTTGTTTAAGATAGAGTAGGAGATGCAGATGAATAAAGTGAAGTTGCAACAATGGACTGTGGGGCAAGAGAAAATCGTCATACAAGTGAGCATGTTTGGCGTCCACGTATGAGATTCACGGTTTTTGTAAGCATTAGGTTTACTTATATGTTTGTCATTCTGTTATTATTATGGTTACATATATGATAAATTCTAGTTGATCAACGTAGTCATATGCATTATGGCTATGTGTATGCCTTTCATTCTATTGACGTTATGGTTACATGAACGATAGATGTTAGTTAACTAGTGTGATCATATGTACATGCGTTGGTTAGTGAGGCATGTTATTAACTTGATGACATTTTTATATGTTGTTGATGAATATGTTATATGTTAACTTGTAGCTAGCTCAATGATTATGTTTTATATTGTTGATGAGAATGTTAATGTTAAATTATTGTTATTATATGTTAGTTAACTCGATGATTGGGGTTATAACATTAATATATTGTTGTTATATGTATCATGCTAAATTGAATTGGCCTATGCAGATGGTTAGGGTTATGAAATTCCAGTATGAGTCGACCTAATTATGATAGTGTGTGTTGTACCAATCTAGACTAAGTGTGTATATGTGATTGTTATGTGTTATTTATAATTGTCTATGAGATTTTGATGTGAACATGTTAGCTAGATACTATTACAAATATCATGATCTTATTTATGATTGGGTTGATATGTTGTGAAGTTATATCGTACTAATGTAGATTGACTGTGCATACAAGATAGCCTCCCCTAAGATACATTAAGGTATGGGTTTTCTTATGTCGTATACTTGGTGCTTGACTATTTTGAGTGTTTGAATATGTCATCTAGTTGATGTATTTAGCATGGTATGTTTGCAAGTTGTTTGAATATTTGATTAATTGCAAGATATGAGTATATGTGTCTGTAAGATTGCATGAAGAAATGGTCTTGTTTTAAGATGGTTGTACTAACACATATGTGTTGGGAAAGATGATATGTACTTGAGTGTAAGTAGGTGATAGTTGTAGCATTATGTATTATGCCCGATGAATGTGAGTTTGTTGTGGATTATGACATGGTTGTTAGCCTTGGTAAATGTTGATTTTGAATTGATAGATATGTTGTCTTGATGTTTATACATATGGCTGACATGTGTGTGTTTAGTTACAAGGCGACATGATTGACACAACAAGGTAAGGTAACTAGCTTGTTGTTATTTTTATTTATGCACTGACAGTTATGTATTTATTGCAGTATGATGCAGGGACTACATAGAAAAAGAGGCCGCCATGAAATCTTGGAGAAGGCTCGGGTTGAGATTTCCATTGGAAGCTTTGGGAACCCATGGGGGATTGTGTCATGGTGTTGGTTGCTAGTCTTGTGCTTTTGGTATCTTGTGATTCTTGCGCTTGATTTATGGTATTGATTATGTCTAGTGCATGGCCATGCAATTTTGTTGCGGTGTCATATCGCTTTTGATTTTTTTCATGCTTTTCTTATTCTTGAATTTTGAGAGTCTTGGGATTTGTTTGGGAAAGAGGAAATTGACAAAGCTCAGGAAGATATGAATGGAACCTAACAGGTAATATAAGAGTTGAATGAAGCTCGGTGCATGAGTAAGCACAGTGGAAGGTAAGAATATGACAATGGGTTGGATTGATTGAGTCCATTGAGTAAATGGACAATGGAAGAGTAGGTAAAGTGAATTGATCTAAGATGTTAGATGCCTCGGCTATGTTGGGAATTGTTGTTCTCAACGTTGTGCATATTGTGCACAGATAAAGGGAGTTCTCCTAACCTGTACCTTATGATATCTGGTAATTATGTTTTCATCATGATTATGCTGATGTTTATATATGTATACATGTATGTAAGTATGTATGTTGTGTCTAACAGGGTCATCATGAATCATGATTGTTTAAATACTAATGTTTATATGTATATATGTGTGTATGTATGTCATTTTCTAATAGGATCATTATTTTTCTATGCTAATGATTATTATATGTATGTAACTATGTTATTGTATGTCAGGGTTTTCAAGGATCATTCTTGTGGAGGAAGGATTTCTTATGCAAATGAATGGCATGAAGAGGTTCTTGGTGTTATGAGGAATCAAGTGGAAGAGTAACTCTAACATATTTATGAGCCCAGTATCATGTGGAAATGAATTGATATTATATTCTTGTACTATGCCTATGTTTATGTTATGGACAGGTAATGCTGAGTTGTACATCAAGTAAGTGAAGGTAGTGTGATCTGCGAAATTCTAGGATAAGCATGGCTAGTGAAAGGACACTAGAAGAAAGGTTGCTTGTGGGGTCAGTGTGTGGTCTATGGATGTGCATTACTACTATTTTGTATATGTTTGTAGAAATTATACAAACAATATGTATATCATGGATTAGATCCGATCTAACAATGTACTAAAGCTAGATACTGAATCGCTTCTACAAATCAATTGCGGAAATTAAACAAATCACCAATCACATGAAGAAAAGAAGAATCAAATCAAACCACAAAACAGATAATTTCCTGAGGAAAGCTTACTGCTCAAAACCCCTCTATCATATATTGTATATTCCAAAGGAATCATGAAACAATTACAATGCACTCTTCTCACAAGAGTCTCCTGCACTATGCCTATCATCTCACACTGATTCAAACAAAATTGGGCCAAACACTTAGCCAATTTTCAGCCTATCTTCAAACTTCCTTGCTCACGCAATTCCTAATGAATGCAATCCCTATTCTTTAGGAATTTCAGCCTTCCTCAACTGCGCTGAGTATCATGGTCATCCTCTGGTGTTTTAACTACATCTCGACAGTCTGCTAATATCAAAACTGATAGTTAAATTCCCTTTAACCTTTGTCTCAACTAAGCCTCCATTGGAACTGACATGCATGAAGCTATTAATAGTAAATCATCATTTGCATTGAAGATCATTGATTGTGAATTAAATAATATTTAATTCACCTGATCTCTCACCAGTGCAACAAACAGTTACAACTAGCACAACTCACTTTAACTCACTTAATTGAGTTAACTGACTACACATGCATTAAACTAATGCACTTTGCTGCAACTTGAACTCTAAAACACATAGAATCACTCTGCATGCCTCACCAACTACCCTCAACTCGAAATTCATGAGCTAACTGAGTTTATCACCTCAGTTAACTATTACAAATGTTTATGATATAATATTACAATTTATTGTTGACTTTAATTAAGGGATA
The DNA here is from genome assembly GCA_034641835.2 of Pinus albicaulis. Classification (NCBI taxonomy): domain Eukaryota; kingdom Viridiplantae; phylum Streptophyta; class Pinopsida; order Pinales; family Pinaceae; genus Pinus; species Pinus albicaulis. The sequence continues at coordinate 401,058,848 of CM076575.1, read as the reverse complement.
ATTAATTTAGACACTGCACCAAATTTAGCCCACACCAGTGTAGGTGTTGCTAATACCTGTTGTTCCCACACTAGTGTAGGTGCTGCTTGGACCTGTTGGTCCCACACTTAGTGTAGGTGCTGTTAGTGTCAGTCTAGTCATACTGCCATCAGTGATCAAAACTGCTCTTTTGCATTTGCATATTAGGTGTCTCATACCGAATAAAATTTCACCATTCCGCTAGGTCATGGATTCATCGATGGTAGTAATTTTTATCAGTTTTCCCTCATGAGGTACTTTCTGATTCTCCTCCCTATGGTCTTCAGTCATTAGTCACTTCATTCTCAAAATCATGTCAGTAGGTCATAGGATGGGTCTCATTAGTATCTAAGGTCTCATCACGGTCAAATTAATGAGTCAAATGTCAATGAATATCAGCAAGGTCATGAAGAAAGTCAGTAAATGCAAAGTCACAGTGCCAGGAAGATGAGAGATATCATTTATTTAGTTTGATGTAACTTTCACCTCAAAATCATGTTTTGAGGTGAAAACATAATACTTTGCCTTTCAGTCACCATTCAGAAGTTGTTATCTCCACAAAATGATGTCCCTGACTTCAGAGAAGCTGTCCACAGCATGTTCAGTGCCAGAGCATCTTCAAAGCAGATCCAACAGAAAGAGCCCGGAAAGAGCTTTCCAACGGTATACTACACTCTCAAAACTAGCTTCTGGGTTGAAATTTATGCTCAAGTGAAGTAAAAGTCCCTATATCCTCAAATATCCCCTCTTTCCCATTTTTTCCCTTTAAAAATTTGTATTATTAAAGTTTTATATTTCCTTTAAAAATTCCCTTTTCCCTCTTTTCCGATTATAAATCGCATTATTATATTAAATCCGACCCCAAACCACTTTCCCACCATTACCCTTGAAACTTTATTATAAAATCAAAGTTTCCATTATATATAACCCCACCATATAAACCACTTCCCCACCACGCATATAATAGAAAACCTTATGATATAAAGTTTAAAGTTCTTTGTTATAAATCGCAATCGTGAAAATTGGTTCAATCAAAAAATATTTCACGTATGTCCCGATTAACCAATCGCTCGAATCCCCGATGCGATTGATCGCACCACCCTCCGATTGCGATCAATCGTAGGTCCCTTCCGATCCTCCGATTGCGATCAATCGCAAGTCCTGCCCCGATCCCTCCGATCGCATCACCCCCGATCATCCCTCCACCGTTGATCTCCTCATTCAATCCAACGGCCCTACGCCAATCGGAACTTTCAGTCGCACGATTCCCCGATCCGCCTGATCGCAAGTCCCTTCCCCGATCCTCTGATTGCGATCAATCGCATTGCCCTCCGATCGCGACCTCCGATTAACAACCCCCGATTGGTCCATCACCGTCGATCTTCCTCGCCGATCGAAGGGCCCATATTCAATCGTGCAATTGCAATCGGCATTCCCATATATGTCACATTTCGCTCCCTTCCGATCTCCGATTGCGATTACTCTCCGCTTCCGACCTGTGATTGCGATTGGCCTTTGGGTCCCACCATTAGTACTTCCACCAATTCATATAATAAAGGCCTTTTTCCTTTGTTAACCCGAAATTTTGTTTTAACCTATATGCAGAGGGTTATCCCCCAAATTGCATCGCAAATATTATATGCATCATCACGCTCCTCCTCCCATTCCCGATTGCGATTTGCGATGGCGCTGTTATATTTTATTGTATGTCATATATCTCTCCGCCCCGTCCATTGCGATTTCGATTTTCATATGATTCCCACCTCCATCTCCCTTCCCTTTCCCATTTGAATACATTCTCCCCTTCATGAAAGCATAAATTCATTTTTTTAGCATTCTATAGAAAGTCAAAGAACAACGGCAGATGGAAAGCGAACAGTCAAAAAGCCGAGAGCCTAAAATGAAATAAAGATATCTGCAAACGTAGGAAAATAGGATCGGATTTCCTATTGGGTCTTCAGTTACAATTCAAAAAGATCCGCGTTACGATGTTTCGCCTTCTCACTGACCGAATGTAACACAACTCTGATTTTACGAAGAGACTGTTGGCTTTTGGCCTTCTATCTTTAGTCGTAATTTTTCCCCTTCCCATCGATTTGTATTCCTGCAAGATCCGTCTATTTATTGTAAATTCCAATCATTTGTAAAGTGAAAAGTCGAGGGTCAAAGAAAAAACGAAAGAGAGAGAGGGGAATAGTGGCGGCGAGCTCTGCCCGCTCCATTGTATCCCGTTATAGGAATTAATAAAGTGATCGACTCCGATTGTTGGGATTCATGTGAGTTTTAGCATATACTTATTTTCTTTGTGTTTTACTTCTTGTCACCCCATGTTGCGACATTCATTCATAAAAATTTCCAGTTGAATGTTTTCAGGTTAGAAAGGTAGAATCCATTTTATATGCTCTGCCTTGGGGAATCATTCATACTCTGTGTATTTTCTTCTGTTTGAAAAGGATCTATTTATTATGCCCTTTTCAGCTTCTCAATGGTCCTTCCACTCCATCTTATCTCAAACTAGATTTCTAAGTCTCTTGCCTATCTTGCCCCATGAAATACCCTGTATCCTGATTTAATTCCTCAGTTCATGCTATCCTTGTGTCCCATACATCCCTGCAAAAATTCAGTCACTTATCAAAACCCCTTTCACAGTAATATATCTAGCCTAAAATCAGTTTATTATTGTGTTATTGAATATTTATTCTACGGAGAGAGCCCTCTCCTGTCCTTGTAGGGCTAGCTACAAGTTTGAGCATGGTTTAGTTATTTACCACGATTTGCCTTTTTCAACTTTGGGGTCCAATTCGGGTGTTTGCTGGTCTTTGTCATGTTGCTTCGAGATGCCAATTTCATTGTTTCTTGTTGCAAACTTCAACACTCCCTTTCAACAAGAAAGGAATGTCCTTGCATGCGACATGCACCACTTGCATGCGACATGCAAATCTTGCATGCAACGTGTAACTCTTGCATGCAACACTTTGCTAGTATTTCTTGCACATGCAACCTTTCCATGCAACACTTCTGCCTGAAGTGTTTCTTTCACAACTTTTGCACATGCAAGACACAAGAGCGGGAATAACCTCCGAGCAAGGCGGAATCGGTATAATGCATCTATCATCGAGTCTCTGACTACTACTAGCTAACTACACATTTCTACTGGTACTAGACTCTCTTTGTTGTTGACATTTGCATCCATGCACTCTGCACTACTGCCAACTTTGATTTGTGCTCCAATATCTAACACATGTCACTCTGATTTCTATCCTCTTGACATCTAAATGCATCAATCTAACCGATCCTACTATTTTTTTATTGTGGGATCCTCATAGCCAGGTTCGATCCATGAGACATGCCATCTCAATGAACCCTAATGAAATTCTTCTTGGGATTAATTTTGCACATCGCCCCACCTCACACCTGGAGGTATAGATTTATGCCTCCCTCCTTATCGCTCAAAATTTTCTACTCTGCTTGGAGTTTTTCCTACGCCACTTCATGATCTCCCAATGTCATTGCTCCACATCTTGAGGTTCATTCTTTGGAACCCGAGAGTTACTCATGCAGCAAATCAAAGCTCCCTTTCAAGGGACAATTGCATGGCTTCCTCACACTTCCCCATGGTTGGAAGCTCTGTAGAAATCACATCTACATGAAGTTTATAGAGATTATTCACACGAATCTAAATATTCCTGGCTTGTTTTATTGTTTTGTGTCGCGGGAAAGATTTTCCTTCACTGAAAATAACATCATAGCCTCTATCCTCCAACATTGCAGTCTAAAACTAATTTTTTTCTTCAAGCACAGTAAATGAAATTATCTTTTTAATAAAATGACACACTGTTGTCGTTGGAAAATGCCTTTGTACCATGAAAAGATAACCTTTATACCTTCCGTCGTCACCCATTTCGATATGCATCTGGAGGTCCTTCTCCTCCAAGCTACTGAAAAGTTCTTTGTTTCCCGTCACGTGGAAAGATGCACCACTATCCAAGTACCACCCTAATGCCATCGCACTCGACACCATGCATGCGATCAGCGAGAAGTCCAACTCAAATTGTGAGGCCAAAGCCTCACCAGCTGCAAATCCTGAAGCCTTCTTGTTCTTCTTCTTTTGTGGACAATTAGTGGCATAATGTCCATGCTCGTGACAATGAAAACACTTCACTCTAGACATGTGATGCTCCTTGCCTTCTTCATCGGTCTCAGATTTGGAATGAAATTTCTTTCCTTTCCCCTTATTCACCTTGGAAGCCAAATCAAAATCTTCTTCATCTTCATTCTTAGATGAATATCCATCTCTGGTATTCCGTCTGAACTCCTCTTGCACCAAATCCGACCAAAGTCATTCCCAATCTGACAGCTTTTCCCTCCCATTGACAGAGTCCTGATAACTATGCCAACTCTTGGGAAGTCCTAGAAGAGCTAGGCTCACCAAATAATCATCCGTGACAGTAATTACCACACTCCCAAGCTCATAGCGACATTGGAAAAACTTTGTGAAGTATACCAAAATAGTGTCGTTTTTCTCCATTTTGATTTTCCTGAGTTTATCTTTCAATGCCAATTTCCTATGATCACTGCTACTCTGAAATAGATCTGTCAAAGCCTTCCACATTTCATATGGAGTTGCTTTTCCATGGAGACTTGAGACAATGTGGTCTCATACTCCCTACAGTAATATTCTCCTCGCTTTTGCCACTTTATTCTGCCATGCATCAAGATTTGCAACACCTGTCCTAGTGGGTTTGGGAACATCATTGTCAGTGAATTCCTTCAAGCCATTATCTTTGAGTACTGCCTCCATCCTGTCTTTCCAAGCAATATAGTTAGAGCTTCCCTGGAGTGCATAATCCAATCTCAAGCCATTGAAATCCATTTCGATCCTGAATCACCTGTAGCACCAAGAAAGTCTTCTGCAAATTCGAACTCTATTCAGTCACAAACTCAGCTCCTACTCCACTGTTGTGATTTACTGTGCTCTGATACCATGTAGAAATTATACAAACAATATGTATATCATGGATTCAATATGATATAACAATGTACTAAAGCTAGATACTGAATCACTTCTACAAATCAATTGCGGAAATTAAACACAATCGCCAATCACATAAAGCAAAGAAGAATCAAATGAAACCACAACACAGATAATTTCCCGGGGAAAGCTTACTGCTCAAAAACCCTCTATCATATATTGTATATTCCACAAGGAATCATGAAACAATTACAATGAACTCTTCTCACAAGAATCTCCTGCACTTTGCTTATCATCTCACACTGATTCAGACAAAATCGGGCCAACACTTAGCCAATTCTCAGCCTGTCTTCAGCCTGCCTTGCTCACGCAATTCCTGATGAATGCAATCCCTATTCTTTAGGAATTTTAGCCTTCCTCAACTACGCTGAGCATCATGGGAATCCTGTGGTGTTTTAACTGCAGCTGGGCAGTCTGCTAATATCACAACTGATATTTAACTTCCCTTTAACCTTTGTCTCAACTGGGTCTCCACTAGAACTGACATGCATGCAGCTATTAATAGTAAATCATGAGTTGCATGGCAGATCACTGATTGTGAACTAAATAATTAGTAATTCACTTGTTCTCTCATTAGTGAAACAAACAATTACAACTAGCACAACTGACTTTAACTCACTTAACTGAGTTAACTGATTACACATGCATTAAACTAATGCACTTAACTGCAACTTGAACTCTAAAATACATAGAATCACTCAGCATGCCTCACCAACCACCCTTAACTTGAAATTCATGATCTAACTGAGTTTATCACACTCAGTTACCTATTACATGAGATAATATTACAATTTATTGTCCAATTTAATTAAGGGATAATTAAATTAGACACTGCACCAAATTTAGCCCAGACCAGTGTAGGTGCTGCTAAGACCTGTTGGTCCCACACTAGTGTAGGTGCTGCTTGGACCTATTGGTCCCACACTTAGTGTAGGTGCTATTATTTTGCTTCCAGATGCTAGTTTAACTGTTTCTTGTTGCAAACTTCAACAATGTTGTGCATGTTGTATATTCAATGATTGTACCTATGATGATGTGTACATGAAACATATGTAGTATTGTGTACATATGATGTTGTATGCATGTTTTATATATGGTGTTGTGTGTATATTTCATATGTAGTGCTAGGTATGGATGTTTTTATGTACATGTTGGATATGCAGTGCTATGTACATATCGTACTGTGCGCATGTTCAATATGCGGTGTTGTGTGCATATTGTGTTGTGCACATGTTGGATATGCAACATTGTGTATGTATGGTGCTATGTACATATGGTGTTGTGTGCGTGTGGTACACATGGTGATATGTACATATGGTGTTGTGTGCATGATTGTACATGTGGTGATGTGTGCATGTGGTGTTGTGTACATGTTGTACATGTGGTGTTGTGTGCAGGTGGTGTCGTGTACATGTCGTGCATGTAGCGCTACGTACATGTGATGTCATGTACATGTCGTGCATGTGGTGATGTTTACATGTGGTATTGTGTACATATTGTACATGTGGTGCAGTGTATATTTGGCATTGTGTACACATTGTGCAGGTGGTTCTGTGTACATGTGATGTTGTGCACACGTTGTGCAAGTAGTGTTGTGTACAAGTGGTACTATGTACATGTTGTTCCTATGGTACTAGTGTACATGTGGTATTGTGTGCATGTTATACATGTTGTGTTGCAAGGATGCGATACTACGTATGTGCATTATGTAGTCGTGTCATCGTGACATGTGTATTTGCTGTGATTTACTCTGTATATGTATATGTATGTGTTGTGTTGTACACTGGATGTAGGTGTATGTGTTGTGTTGTATTGTACACCAGGTATAGGTGTATATATGTGTTGTGTTGTACACCGGGTGTAGGTGTATGTGTCATATGCCGATGTGGGTGTATGTATTGTGTGGTGTTGTACGACTTGCATGGATGTACGTGTTGTGATGTACACTATGTGTATGTGTACGTGATTGAAGAGGAGAAAAGGCATTGGGTGCTTTCCTGGTGTGGCAATTGATCCATTGTGTGTACAGAAATAACAAAGGAATAAGTAAGAACCAATGAAGGATAAGTATCAATATTTTATTTCAGTTCTATTATGCATGTGATCTACGATTCTGACTTATGATGGTTAGATGTTATTTATGATTATGGTTTATGATGATTGCTTGTGATTCATGATTTTGATTTAGGATGGTTGTGTTTTGAGCTAACCAGATGTGATATGTTTATAAATACAACTAGTTTGACTTCTTGTGACAGGAAGTAAACAAGATTGCAAGTGTACCTTATTGATGGGCTACCAATGAGGTATGATTTGAAGTTATTTCAATTTATTTAGAATCTAATGGAAATTATGTGCTTGGTACAGGAAAGCATGCAATGCCCGGTTGGGTGGTTGAAACTAATTGCAAGCACTAACAACATCAACAAAAGGAACTGGAACATGCAACAATATGTTGGTAAAGCACTCTAGGAGAAAGGACATTGTGGGACACTGGTACCCAATAGTTTCCATTGATTACCATGAGCATGCTATTAATGGTATGATGGTTTGAGGTAGGTATATGCCTTGGTTTTTGTATCTTACAATGTGAGGAAGCCTTGCCAAGGGATGGACTGCCCGAGATGGGGGTGCTAGAGAACTTGGAAGGTGAGTGACTGCACGAAAGGGGGTGACCGTATTTCCCAAGGGACTGTGTAGCAAAGAAGGGAAGGCTAGGAAATGGATCGTTTTTGGTCATTATCATTTCTAGATGGCATTAGATGCACATTGGGAGTGTGCCCTGGAACAATGAGCTGGTAAATGTTCACTGAGGGTACAGTAGCGCATGATTATATCACTGGACATTGGATGTAGAATTTGAATATGACAATGGATTTTGGACTTCCTGGGAAGGAAGTGAATCTTGGTACTACTTTGAGGCTGGAGGTGTGAGCGTCTGGATTCCCTTGTTGTTGATACGAGCGTCGTATCCTTTTATTTGTTGGTTGAGAAAATGTGCATATGTGTATATTATTGTAAATACTGTATTGAGTTGGTTTATAAATCTCCACAAATAGTATGGTTATTTGTTGGTTTAAGAAAATGTACATGAGTATATGTGGTTGTTATTGTAAAACTGTAATGAGCTATGTTATAAAGCTCCAGTAAATGCTATGTTTGTCATGTTTCAGTAGTGATCATTGTAAATACTGCAACGAGCTATGTTATAAATCTCCATAGGAAGTATGCTTTTTTTTAGCATTTTTTTGGTTTGTAGGTGTCATTGAACACTGAGGACGGTGTCCCCCCAAGGGGGAGGGTTTTGTAACAGCCCTGGTGAAAATTCCATGTAATTAAGTTAAAATAATAACCATAGTTGATGGGACACATATTCCAAGTTGAATGTTGGGAAAAAAACATCCTAGTGGGTGTTCACTTCGGTTTATTATGGCTAAGGAAATTGGCAAAGGCAATGGCAAAGGATTTGGAAAGGCATGAGGCATTAATTGCCATTTTATTTATGAAAATAGTGGGAAATAGGGGAAAAGGAAAGTGAAAGGTCACAGGTTTCATGTGAGGAGGAAAATGAAGGAAAATTATGAAAAATGAAGAAAATAGAGACCTCTTTAATAAAAAGGCTTTTGTGGATCAATGGACAAGACTTAGTCAGTTCAATTTTGGAGTTATCATTATTCTCTCTCTCTCATACTCTTGAGAACTTAGAGTTTTCTTGGAGCACTCTTAAAGAGTGTGGCATACTTAGATATTTGGATCAAGAAAGCAAAGGAAGAGAAGGAAATCACAAGAGGACATCAGGATCAACATCTACAACTGCTTTTGAGTGCAGGTATCGAGTTGCATGTATGATTTCCTCACTAGTTTTGGCATGTATGGTATTGCATGTGGTTTATTGATTATGATCTATCATTGGCATGGAGGATTTCTTGGATTGACAATGGATTTACCTAGCCTTTCCATTTCTTGGATAACCATGGTGATTGTGGGTTTATTCCATTGACTGTTTTCTGATTGGTTCTCATGATTTTCCCTTAGCTTGGGTTGAGTTATTAGTTCCTGGAAGCCCTGCAACAGTTGGAGTTGAGTTATTAGTCCTAGAGCCTTGGTTGGACAAATGATTTGGAGCCCAACGAACAACTGTGGGTTGAGTTACTAGGCTTGGAAGCCTTGGTTGGACAAACGCTCTGGAAGCCCTTGGTGGGTTAAGTTACTAGTCCTGGAAGCCCTGGTTGGAAAAATGATTTGGAATCCCTGTAATAATTTGGGTTGAGTTACTAGTCCCGGAGCCCGACAACATCCGTGGGTTGAGTTGCTAGTCCTGGAATCTGGGTTGGAACAAACGCTCTGGAGCCCTAGAAGGCTGTTGAATATTGCAACAAGAAACAGTGAAGGAGGCATCCTGAAACATCATTCCTAATCCTAGTTGGAAAATAATCACCTAAACTAGGTGGGGCCCACATAGGTGATTTTTGGCGCAAAGTCTATTTTTAGACTATGTCTATTTTTAGACATGTCGATCATATTCTATGAGTTGCAGGATGTTATTTGTGGATGGTTGGTCAAGTTGGAAAAATAGATGGACTTCTATTTTTAGACATATTGGGCGGAATCTATTTTTAGATTGCCAGTCTAAAAATAGATATGTCGAATATTATTAGCTCTTAATAATGTTTGGACTATAAACATTATCTTATTCTCTTGGAGCACTTCAGTTAAGTGCACAGATGTGGCACAGGAGCTGACAGAAGGAATTACGCTATTCCTGAGGGTTAAGTGGAGCTATTGCATGGAGAATTCAGTTAGAACTCATGTGACAGAGTTTGGTGGAGTTGTAGAAGTAGTTGGTGGAGTTGTGTTTAGTTTAACTCAGTTAGACACAGTTGATCTAGTTGTATCTAGTCTAACTGATTGATACACTAGTGAGAGTGGTGTGAATTAATTAATAATTAATTCACTAATTAATAACTCATTAATCAACTGAAGAATACATCAGTTAACTACAGTGCATGGATAGTTCAGTGGAGATCAGTGGAGAGTTAGGTGAAAGAGCAAGTGTGACTATCAGTTGTGGCTATAGTGATGCATGGTTTGCATCCAACACTCAGTAGAGATACCTATAAGGACTGCATGAGCAAGGCTGGAGAAATTCGAGTTCATCCAGAGCCATTCTTCAGCAGGGATTGCGCAGTAGAGGCAGGCTAAAGGTTGGCAAAGATCGGTGCATGGATTTGCAAGATCAGGGCCTGATTAGTGTGTAGCGATTGGATTGTACTGAGAGCTTGTGATAAGCTTTGTATGAGGATTGTTACATGATCTCTATGACATATATTATGTACAGATAGTTGGGGTTTTCAGCTTCAGGCTTTCCCGTGAAAACAACTGTGTTAATTTGTGTGAATTTTTATGGTTTCATGTGTGCATTACAATTGTGTTTATTTCCGCATGTGATGATCAATGGTGGAATAGATTATGTATTTTGCATGAAGTTAAAATAGTGTATGATTGGGAGAATCTTGGACATATGCATTCGTAGTGCATATAATTTACATGGTATCAAAGCGTTGATCATTGGAGCAGATTGCAATTATTGAAACGGTGGAGTTTTGTGCTGATGGAATTCGAAATTGCTGTAGTGTTTTCTTGGTGTCGAAGTTGAGCATTCATTGAAATGTATTTCAACGGGTTGCGATTGGAGTATGCCCTTGATGGGAGCTCGAATTATATTGCATGGAAGGACAGGATGGAGGCAGTGATGGAGGATAACGGGTTGAAGGAGTTCATAGATATTGATATTCCTAAACTGGGTTCTAGCGATGCAGCCGCACTTGACGCATGGAAAAATAAGGTAGCAAGGTGTCGAAGGATTCTGTTGGAAGGTGTGAAGGATCACATTGTGTCCAGCCTTCACGGTAAAGCCACTCCATTCTTGATGTGGAAGGCTTTGACAAAATTGTTTCAAAGCAGAAGTGACCAGAGGAAGTTGGCACTTAAAGACAAGCTCATGAAAATAAAAATGGAGAAGAATGACACTATTCCGGTATACTTGACAAAGTTTGTACACTGCAGGGATGAGATTGGGAGTGTAGGAGTCAGTGTGGATGAAGAAGACTTGGTGAGCTTGGCTCTCCTTGGGCTTCCAAAGAGTTGACATAGCTACGAGGACTCTGTCAATGGACGGGAGAAACTGCGAGGATGGGAGCGACTTTGGTCGGATCTTGTGCAGGAGGAGATAAGGTGGAGTACCAGGGATGGCTCTTCATCAAAGAATTTTGATGAAGAGGATTTCTCTTTGGCTGCCAAAGCAAGGAAAAGGAAGGGGAAGAAAAATCCTTCTCAATCTGATGCGGATGGCAAAGAGCGTGACATGTCCAAAGTGAAGTGTTTTCACTGTCACGAACATGGGCATTTTGCCACACATTGTCCACAGAAGAAGAAGAACAAGCAGGCTGCTGGAGTTGCAGCTGGTGAGGCTCTTGCCTCACAATTTGAGCTGGACTTCTCATTGATCGCATGCATGGTGTCTAGTGCATTGGGATCGGGGTGGTATTTTGATAGTAGCGCTTCCTTTCACATGACGGGAGATGTGAACCTTTTCAGTGACTTGGTGGAGAAAGATCTCCAGTTGCATGTTGAGTTGGGCGACAATGGACGATACAAGGCGACCGACATTGGTACCATTACCTTTCAGAGGGAGTCAGGTAAACTCATTATTTTACAAGATGTTGTGCATGTTCCAGGTTTAAAGAAGAATTTAATCTCAGTCGCAATGTTAGAGGATAAAGGGTATGATGTTGTCTTTAGTGAAGGAAATTTTTTCCTTCGATATAAAGTAACAGGAAAAGTCAAGAAGGTTGGGATTCGAGCTAAGAATCTCTACAGACTTGAAGTAGATGGGATTTCTACGGAGCTTCCTACTGTTGGGAAGTGCAGGAAAGCCATGCAATTGAAGCTTGAGAGGGAGCTGGATTTGCATGCAGGTAAAAGTGAACCTCGGGATGTGGAGTAGCCACAATATGAGGATCATGGAGTGGGAACAACCACTCATGCAGAGAATTTTCGTGCCAGATGGGCAGAGGGAGTGCATGCAGGTATACCACCAGGTGAGAGGTGGGGCGACATGCATGAGTGATCCCAAGAGGAGATTTCTGGGCAAGATTCATTGAGATGGTGTGGATCTCATGAATTGAACCTGGCTACGAGGTGCCCATAGAGCAACAGTAGTATGATCAGTTGGATTGAGGCAGGCAGATCAAAGTGACAGTGTTGGATACTAGAGCACGGTTCAGAGTTGACAGCAAGTGCAGAGTGCATGGGTGCAGAGTTCAAAAACACAGTGGTTCCTGAAGACATGTGCAGTAGCTAAGCAGAAGTCGAAGACTTTGATGATAGATGCATCAGATTGATTGAGGTGTTTGGAGCCTATTCAGTTTCAGAAGAGTTGCAGAGCAGATGCATGGAGTTGCATGGCACTTGAAAAGGTTGCAGGGCGAATGCATGGAGTTGCATGTCGCATGCAAAGATAGTCCTTTCTTGTTGAGAGGGAGTGTTGAAGATTACAACAAGAAACAGTGAAGGAGGCATCCTGAAACATCATTCCTAATCCTAGTTGGAAAATAATCACCTAAACTAGGTGGGGCCCACACAGGTGATTTTTGGCGCAAAGTCTATTTTTAGACTATGTCTTTTTTTAGACATGTCGATCATATTCTATGAGTTGCAGGATGCTATTTGTGGATGGTTGGTCAAGTTGGAAAAATAGATGGATTTCTATTTTTAGACATATTGGGCGGAATCTATTTTTAGATTGCCAGTCTAAAAATAGATATGTCGAATATTATTAGCTCTTAATAATATTTGGACTTTAAACATTATCTTATTCTCTTGGAGCACTTCAGTTAAGTGCACAGATGTGGCACAGCAGCTGAAAGAAGGAATTACGCTATTCCTGAGGGTTTAGTGGAGCTATTGCATGGAGGAATTCAGTTAGAACTCATGTGACAAAATTTGGTGGAGTTGTAGAAGTAGTTGGTGGAGTTGTGTTCAGTTTAACTCACTTAGACACGGTTGAGCTAGTTGTATCTATTCTAACTGATTGATACACTAGTGAGAGTGGTGTGAATTAATTAATAATTAATTCACTAAATATTAACTCATTAATCAACTAAAGAATACATCAGTTAACTACAGTGCATGGACAGTTCAGTGGAGACCAGTGGAGAGGTAGGTGAAAGAGCAAGTGTGACTATCAGTTGTGACTATAGTGATGCATGGTTTGCATCCAACACTCAGTAGAGATGCCTATAAAAACTGTGTGAGCAAGGCTGGAGAAATTCGAGTTCATCCAGAGCCATTCTTCAGCAGGGATTGTGCAGTAGAGGCAGGCTAAAGGCTGGCAAAGATCAGTGCATGGATTTGCAAGATCAGGGCCTGATTAGTGTGTAGCAATTGGATTGTACTGAGAGCTTGTGATAAGCTTTGTATGAGGATTTTTACATGATCTCTATGACATATATTATATACAGATAGTTGGGGTTTTCAACTTCAGGCTTTCCTGTGAAAACAACTTTGTTAATGTGTGTGAATTTTTATGGTTTCATGTGTGCATTGCAATTGTGTTTATTTCCGCATGTGATGATCAATGGTGGAATAGATTCTGTATTGTGCATGAAGTTAAAATAGTGTGTGATCAGGAGAATCTTGGACATATGCATGCGTAGTGCATATAATTTCTACAAAGGCTTGGGAAGAGACTGATTTGGTTATGGTTAGTGATGTCTAACTATGAGGTGGAATCACTGGTTGAGGGTTGAGGAGGTTTGGCCTCTAGAACCCTAGTTTGTTTTTGATTGATGTGTTTGATAAAGTCCCACATTCATGATTGAGATATGGCATGGGGGTGATTGGCTAAAGTAAGATTTGGCTTAGCCAATCTATGGTCGGGTGTAACGTGGAAGTCCCATCTCCGGTTGGTTTTTACATTCAGTAATGAAGAGCTCATTCATTTTGTATTTGGTATGCAAATGTACTGGTTATTATGTGGATTCTAGTGCTGTTGTATCCATGGTATTCTGTTGTTATTATGTTGGTTATAAGCATGCATTTTATCAGTGATGATGTATGGCTCTATCCATGTTTTTACTCGTAAATGAATGCAAAATGTATCTATGGTCAAATAGATTGAATTGAAGCTAATGATGTAAGGGAGAAATGCTTCTTAGCGATTCTCATATAAGTATGAGATCCGTATGCTTAAATATGTTGTTTACACCCGTAGATTCAATTTTTGTGACATGTTTGACAAAATTACTGTTATGGATAGGAGGGGTCTATATGAGTTGTTGTTTACGTGATTGCGTTCGTATCATTGTTCTAATGTTATTTATCATCCCCTAAGTTTTCATGAAGTTATGGGAAGTGACCGAGGCTCTGGGCCTAAAAATGTGGCTCAAATCCTGGAGTTGCAGGAATAGAACTAGGCATTTGGGGCCCTAGCTGTAGGCATGCAGTGTTGTGCCTGGGGCTATAGCTTCCTAGTCGCAGGCATGTAGTCTTATGCCTGCGACTATGGCTCAAAAGGGTCAAATTTTTAGTGTGACTTAGGGGTAAGAAGCTTGAAAGTTTGGGTTGCCTCATGGGGGTGTTTTTGATGTTGTACAAGGTCTTTGTGACGTGTTTCCATCGGCTCCACTTCCTTAAGGTCACCTAGGAGGTTGAATCTCATTATAGTGGCCTCTTGTCACATGTTTACCTTGGTTTCCTTGTTTCTTGGGTAGATGTGGGATGGGGGTGCTACACTAAGTATTTGAATCTACGAGAGGTTATCCTTGGGATAGTCATCCGATCTGTAAATTTCACTTCGTTTGAATTCCATAAGATAGGTAGTCCCTCTGATTTCGATGCAACATCTAGTGCCATGGTTTTAAATCCTCTAGGCCAACAATAAAAAACTATTGAGCTAACTTTATTACTATCACATTTAGTCTCCTGTAACATTATTATTGTAGGGAGTTCCCTAAAAATTATCTTTTTGATAAGCCTATGTTTTCCTTGACAATTAAGGCCTCTTATACTCCACAAAATTATCTTCACTGGGAAGAATTTTGGGTAGAGGAAAACACCACTATTAAGAGAGCCACTTGTCGATAATTAAGCAATGCATCCCCTATCTCTTGTATTAACTCTTTTTTGTTTTTCCTTCCTCTTTCTTTTATTCCTTCACATGCTTGGGAG
This sequence comes from Pinus albicaulis, assembly GCA_034641835.2. Taxonomy (NCBI): domain Eukaryota; kingdom Viridiplantae; phylum Streptophyta; class Pinopsida; order Pinales; family Pinaceae; genus Pinus; species Pinus albicaulis. Next base: position 401,043,568 of record CM076575.1, on the reverse strand, counting down.
TATCTTTTAATCTTTGCGCTTGGATGCCAAGACTTGTTGGAATGAGATTAATCCCTTCGAAATCAGATTCCTTTTATTTTTTAGCCACAAATATGTCTGTCTAAACAAATTTTTGTATTGATTTGGTACCTTTCTTGGATCCTTGCTCGTTCATTCTTCAATAAGGTCTAAGAGTATGATTTCATCCATATCCATGTCTTCTGACCCATTAACATTTCATGTTCCTATACTTTTGACAATCAATTTCTTTTGTTGTTATGCTTTTTGTGGATTCCTCCGACACTTTCCTATGAGCTTCCACCTTTGACTTTCCATTTCCCTTTTGTTGATCTGTTTCTTGTGGATGCATGTGATTTGGCATTTCCCACTCCCCTCTAGTCAATGCCTCATAATGGTTTTAGGACTAAAGGGGTTCGTTTAGTGTTGTCGCATTTTGTGCTCAAGGGTTTTTTCGACAAGGTTGGAATTTCTGAAAAATTTCATGATATAATTTATATTTCTTTTCTTTTGTTGCCACTATGAGATTCAGGGGACAATCCCTAAAGAGATGGTCATAATCTAGAGGATTTTCCAAAATTCATCATGGTAAGAGATTTTGATTCATTTTGGCAATGGCTAGGATATATTCATATACACACATATCCTCGCATATGAGGTGCAGTTTCCTCACTTGGTCACTTCAATTTAAAAAAAAAAATATCCAATCACATTTCCAATACCTTCTAAGATTTCCTCTTCCCAAAATTCTTTTGGCAAAGAAAATAAGTGAATCGAAATTGAGGATGCCGAGAATTTTCCTTTTTTGGGTTGTACCTTTCTTGCTATAATTTCATGAATAACCTCTCATTATTGAAAAAATATAGGCGATTTTGAAATACCCTATAACTGTCTTTTTGATTTGGAAAAATCATTGTAAGAAATCGTTTTCTCCTACCTCGAGATCAATGTGTCGCTTCAACTATGATTTTGTTGGATCCATCCAATCAATGTTCTCTCCATTAGCCAAATTCCAAGGAGCTTGCATATTAAGGCATGATCCTTCATATGTGAGATGCAAATCTCAAATTTTTTAAATTTTACTTCATATTTCGAATCCTTAACTGCCTTAGGAAAGCATCTCCCTTGCATGCGGTATTTTTGATTCACCCCCAATGGAGGATCATAATTGTTTTTGTTTGCACGATGGGGTAATTGCGTATGAAAACTTGAACCAGACCTTCATCCCTTGTGACTACATTGTTGAGGGAGAGGTTTTCCCTACCCCACGAGGCACTTTCCATGGATTTTCTCACACCATGCCAGAAGTGAAAGTGCCAGACGGACGCAAAAACATCGTGAAGGAAATTACTTTTGTATAATGGAAAATTCTGGGCTTCCCTCTTAGTACTTAATACATATGGATTAACATAATTTTTTTCTTTCTTAATAACTATTATATATGTACATGTATAGCCATGATTAGTTTCTCTCTATCTTCTTCTTCTTCTACTTTTTATTTTATTTTTAAGTTAAAAATTGTTATTCAAATTATGTAATGATAAGGAATCCAAAGAAAGTATGATATAACATATGTTTTAAAAATAATACTTTGGGTTATAGATGTCGTAATCATTATAATTTAAAGAGTGTTGTCTTATTTTTCTATGTTTTGGCCCTTTTTCAAGCATATTTTCAAGTCGGTTTTGCTCAAAATTTTGTAGGGAATTATTAGAATTACAATTTTGAGTTGTGTAATCTATACAATATGAGTGTCCGAAGGTTTTTTATGCAGTCGAATATTTTTATGGATTCAAAAACATGCTTTAAACAACGAAATATTATAATCTCACCAATAATTGCATCATCAAATTTTGACAAAAAAACAATAACATTGAGCAATTATACTTTCAAATCTTATTATCATGGGTATATATTTATGTTGGGTTCCCATCTAACATTAATATTCTCCTCCTTTAACAAAAATGTGGATGAATATAGCTTATTGTATCATAAGACTATGTGAGATACACGCTACATGGTACAAAGATGGTTGGCATGAGATATACATCAAGGTACATATTATACAATAACATGAAGAAAAATAGACCTAGAATTAATAGGTGATGTTGGAATTATGACATGTGAAGGTTGTGAGATGACCCATCTATTCATGTATGACATATAACATGTTGGTAAAAAATGCACAACTTGGGTGTCACAATGAATAAGAGATGTTATCAAATAGCTTATATTTATCATAAGACTAAAAGGATTGGATCCAATGGTGAAAATGAGAATTTTCTCATCTTTACACAAGGTTCAATTCCCATAAGAGCTTAACTTGGAGCCATAAAGTCACCTTGAGATATCGGTTGAATGTGTGGTTGCACCCAGAGAGATTATATTAAATGGATAAGTGGAGCAAAGCCCACCCCCATGTCCTTAAATTTATATAAGCATAGTGGGTTCAACCACACAGAGACGTGGATCAAAGCCCATCCCCATGTCCTTCAATTTATATAATCTTAGTGGATTCAACCACCTAGAGAAGTGGATCAAATCCCACCCCTATGTCCTTTAATTTATATAAGCCTAGTGGGTTTGCTTGAGTGGTTGCGTGTAGTGAATTACAAATAGGACCCCATCCTCAAAATAAAGGAACGATGAAAAATTTCATAAGATTGTGTTTCATGATTAAAAAACAAAAAAAATCCATAGCAAACCTCAGAGCACCACCTCATGAGACATTTCACATTACCAAGAGTGTATAAATCATAAAAATTAACTAGATTATAACTTGAGTAAAAATATCATAAAAATTAATTAAATGATAACATTATTTTAAATTATTATTATCATTATTATTAATTATAAAAAGAATTAATGTATAAGTTAAACATATATACATTTAAAAAACATGTAACAAGAAAAACATAATAAAACAACAACAATAAGAATTCAAGACCATAAATAAAAACCAAATGACATCAAAATTTTTTAGTTACGACGTGTCTATTTGAGAATAGGCCTTCCACAAATTTAATTTAATTATCAGTAATTATTAGGTGGATGGTAGAAATTTAGCCTCCATGGAATAAGTTGGAATATTCATAGTAATATTCATAAATCAAGGGTTAAGATTTATCTCCAAGTTAGTTATGCTCTTTTAATTAATTTTTCTTAAATTAATTAATTAATAAATTAAAACGTCATATCAACAAATATCATATCGGGCATGTGGTATTCCGAAGCCATGGTATAGTAATAAAAGCTATTTACAAGATAAAAATTGCCATGGTAAATTGGAGATGAATCTCCTTAGTTAAAAATATTTACACCTATAGAGGTGGTCTATATTGGAATAGAGCTTCAACCATTTTGAATTTTTAATAAATGGATGAATTTGACTTGCTCTGAGTGAATATTCTTGGTCTAAGATTAGCACAGAGGGGTGAGATTTAATGAATATTCTTGGTCGATCCATATGTTGTACGTTATAGTTTCATTTAATATTTCTTATTTAATGATTAATAAATTGTTATGTTCACAAGATGGGTTGGGGAAATTAATCGACACAACACGAATGACATTCAATAGTCATGAATTGTTTGTGTGCAGCTTTGTGGTTCCACTTCACCGACGAGAGTAAAAAAACTAGTAACGCTAAAAAGAAACGAGCACGACCACAACTCTTGCAAAGGTAAATATCAAAACCAAACGACTGTTAACATTATTTTTGGGTAAGGATATCCCCAATCCAAATACACAGAGGAGGTCCTGTGAGGCTACGAAGTCTTGAGAGTTTTAATTTAAAGCACATTATGTTTGGTTTTCTAATATTCCAGTGATAGCATTGTTTAATGCGTTGACTCCTTGCACTTCATTCATGCTCGAGAATTGGGAAGAGATGGTGGCTCAAGAAGACTCTCATGGAAAATAATTCAACGTTATTAATTTTCTCCTTTTTCATTTGGGATTGGTTATATATATATATATATATATAGATTTCCATTTTGCAGAGAATAAAGTAGGTGTATATGTCATACATGAATAGATGGGGTCATCTCACAACCTTCACATGTTATAATTCCAACATCACATTACCAATTCTAGGTGTATTATTCTTCATGTTATTGTATAAGATGTCTTTGGGATGTATATCTTATGCCAAACATGTTTGTACCATGTAGTTTGTATCTCACATAGTCTTATGATACAATAAGTTGTATTTATCCTCATTTGTGTTAGAGGGGAATATTAATGTTAGATGAGAATCCAACGTAAAGATATACCCATGATAATAAGATTTGAAAGTCTAATTGTTCGATGTTTTTGCTTTTTCATCGAATTTTGATGATACAATTATTGGTGAGATTATAATCTCACTCTTGAAATTATTATGATTACGACATCAATAACCCAAAGTATTGTGTAATGTCCCTCAACTTTAATAGGTAATTCTCTTTTTTTGAAATAGTTACTCAGGTTTAATCCTCCTTATTATAGTTTGGCACAATCATATTGGATAAGTTTCTTAGCTTAATTCATGTAATTTATACGTCACTTATAATGATACCCTTCCATGATCAATTGAAAGGTTTTGTTAACTAACATAAGAAAAAGGATTGGTTCCGACTCGATGATTTGTAGTCTGCCATGATGTTAGTATCCCTTCGATCTATTATCACTTGCAACCATATTATAACTTTGCTATGTGGAAAATGATTTAATATAAGATTTATGTTTTAAAGGTCCATCTACGAAACCATGTCAATTGATTGCGGTGTTATTATAATATATATAAGTTGTGTCGATTCTAGCTATCAAATCATCTAGAGGTATGAGATTTTTGACACTACCTCAAGGTAATTATGTTGGGTTTGGAGGCCTACTGAGGTGGCATTAGATCTGTGCTTCTCCCACCTTAGGGTTCTAATCAACGGTCCATAAGCTTGCGGGGGCGGTTATGGGGTAACTAACCCCATCTCTACCGTACTGTGACGATTCCATTTACAACTTGGCTCCTTTCGGAAAAAAAGAAGAAGCTCTACAACCTGTTGGTTTGTCTTCCACTTTACAGTTTCAGTTCCTTCTCTCTAGATAGCCAAATGGAGGGGTTATGTGGCTGACCTATAAAAGGTAAGGATTAACTTTTATAACCCTCTTTTTTTTTTTAGAATCCATTTCCTTTTTGGCGAGGAGAGTGATGAGTTATGCACATTGTTCGATTACTGTTAGGTTGCTTCTCTTTCACACAATACTTATTTTATCATGGTCATTGTGATTGATATTTGGTCGACACTAGGGTTTATCCTAAATGGTTCCTTCCAACCCAGTTCGTCATTGGCCCGGACAACTTCAAGTGCACAAGTAATTTGTTACCCTGCTGACAATTTTTTTTGGCGATTTTCTTAACTAGAGTAGATATTACTGAATGTTAATTATTGCTTAATATTCAAGGTTCCATGCGTCTCCTTTACAAATTTCCCCACTAGCTCTTAGGTACGGGATACCAACTCCCTTACTTATATTTCCTTTTAATGGTTTTCATTTTACCCTACCCTAACTGATATTTGGGTAATTTTCTTTATTACAGGTAGGTTTTTTATTTTGAGGATGCAGTATAATATTTGGTTATAGAGCTTTGAATTTTGACTTCCGTTTTCCAGGTTCTTAGAACTAACTCATCTTTCCATATATTCTAGGTTTTTTTGGGGGAAATCCAACTTGGATATTGATTTGGGATCTTAGGATTTTCTAGAAAATTGTGTGTCAGAGAAATATTTTTTAATATTTGCTCAAGAATTTTCTATGAAAATTTGTTAGAGTTCTATATAGTTTTGTATAAACTTTGTTCACAATGGCAATGTTAACTGATGAATAGGATTTTCTGGTTACTTTAATTTTTTGAGTTCGGCCTTCAACTTTTGTTCCCATTATTATTTTGGTTACTTAGTGACTGTGAACTCTGGATTTTTTGTGGCATAAATACTTCCTTCCTTATGTCTGTATATATATATATATATATATATATATATATATATATATATATATATATATATATATAACCATTGTCTGGCTTCTATTATTTATGCATACTCTAATTACATCAGTTAAATGTGTGTTTTATTCTTTCATGACGGTGGTTTATTAAGTCAGTTATGCACAATATAATCATATTGTTTTCTCTCAACAATTTGCTAATGCCTATATTTTCTTCCTTGACTGTAATTACTTTTCTTATTAGAATGGCCACATGTATATTTGTAAATATATCTTAGCATGACTAGCGGGTGTCTATTTAAATTTTATTTATAATTGTTATACCTTTTATGCTTATTAGAATGGCCACATGGATCTTTGTAAATATATCTTAGCATGACTAGCGGGTGTCTATTTAAATTTTATTTATAATTGTTATACCTTTTATGCACATACTATCCATTCCTTGAAAAAATTACATAGTCACCTTATTATCTTTGAGAGTGAGTTGCAATTTCCATAATTTTATTATTATATTATGAAGATTCACGACATGCCTTCTTCCTTACACATAATAATAAGGACTCAAAACTATTTTTATGGTTGTTGGTGACCACCTGACTAGGCCTAGAAACTAATATAGTCTGCTATTTTAAATTAACTTTACTGTATACAAATTTCAATTGGAATTCATTTAACATAAAGCATCTTGCATGAAGAAACAAATACCATAAAACAGGTAGATTTTATTTAAAAATTTGACAAGAAAGTAATATCCCACATATAACAGATCAAATACTTATATTTTCCTTAACTGCTTGGACTAACCACAAAATCAATAGGAAAGGGAGTGCTCCACCCAACCAATGAGTACATTATCCACTACCAGAAACCCCCCAAGCTAGTTTCACTTCTAGAACATTTATTTGAAGAGTGGCCATAACAAGTCCAACCCTAGACATTCTCTGACCCCACCAGGTCCAATCTCATGTCTAAACTGAGCACAAAGACTTCAATTTGGATTCCGTTGGCCAACCATCTCAAGAATCCCTTAATAAGCAACGTCATAACTCCCTTAATATCGTCTCGTTTGAGGGTCACAAGACTACAACTTCATTCTCCTCTTGGACCTCCTCCAACCAGGTACCAAGTTCACAAGGTTGCCTCAAGTTTTCTTCCCTCTCACCCTCTTGGATCCCTTTTCCCAACTGATATTATTTATCTCTAGGGGGAGGAATAAATGTTTGGTAAGCGAAACTCTCATTTAGCACCTTTTCCCATAATTTTATGGTTGACCATAAGAAATTTTTTATTAATTAAATTTATAAAGATAAACATTTATGTTTATCACTTATTCATACCTAGACCTTCAACATGGCACACTGTTTACCAAGTCATTTCAGTAGAAGTAAATTAAAATATTTACTATTCACCGAGGGGTATTACATCTTCCCCGCCTTGAGCGAAACATTGTCCTCGGTGTTTCATGGCCCTCAAAACAGGCTGGAATATGTATTGTGCATAAACTCCTCATCTTCCTAGATAGCCTCTTCGGGGCTGAAGTGCTTCCATTGCACTTTAACCGATGTGACTACTTGCTTTTGTAGCATAATTTCTCTATGATTGAGAATGAACAAAGGTTCGACTAGGAATACTTCATTTGGTTTGACCTACATCCACAATCATTATGGTTGTCATTAGTTTCCATATATATATATATATATAGTTTCAAACTTTGTTATAAACACCATAAGTTGTTATTTTTGTACCCAACAAGGGTCATCAACATGCATCCCAAACCAACAAGGGTCAACAAGTTACACTCAATAAGAGTTAGCGACATTATTGTAAACTCATCAACAATGGAAATACAATTTTTTTATTTACCCAATGGTTATGCCAATTGACAAGGTGGCCTCATTATAAATTTCATACCACAAAGGTACCAATTCCATATGCACTACTTGTTTAGTAATAATAATATTTCATAAACCATTTTTTTTTTTTCTTTTATGATAGATTGTGACTAGTGCATTATTGTAATAAGTAACACTACTATGCTTTTATCTTAATTGAAAGGTTACATATGCATTAGTCATGGATGAGTAAATTCTAGGATAACTTCCTTTTCCTGCCATATTCAAGGTGGCTATATTGTTGTCTAATTTGTCCAAGTAAAATTAATTATGCCTATCTTAGGTTTCTTTGCTATTTTATTTTAACCAAGAGTCCACTTTGCAACATTCCTTCAATTTTGGCCCCTTTGTCATCCTGTATTACAGGTTGTTGATGTAAGTTATACCAAATTTTGCTTTTGTGTACAGTCATGGGGTTTCTCTCTTTTTTCACTCATGTGCATATTGACTATCTCACACTCACTATGTTACTCTAGTATAGTTCTTTTCTTATATATCAGATCACAACATGTTATTCACTTCATCCAACAACATAATATTTATAATATAATTGACAATTGAGGTCCGGTGGAATGTTAATAAATAATAGTTTTTCCCAACATGAGAATAGCTAATTATCTTATTAGACCACTCACATAGTAATCATACTTGTTATCATCATTTTTGTATTTAATTTCAAGGAATATTTTCCTTACATTTTCCCCATGATGGCTTGCAACCAATGATATGTCCTTTAGAAAACATCATAATTTCATGATATCAAATATGCCATAACAAAAAACTACCAAAGTTTTGGGACAATTACTTCAGCTTATCACTTTCACGACATATATTATCTTTGTCTTTTGTTGAAGTGGATTTGGTCCTCTCCATATGTAGAAGTCTTAATCGAGGTTTTATAATTCAATTGGTTTTTATTTATTTAATTACTTTCCTTATGTTATTTTCCCAATATACCATTGAGGCTTAAAAGAACAAGGTAATACCAAAAGGAACTACCATGACAACTCAAGCACACAACCTAGAGTAATATGTGCATTCTTAAAATCAACAAAAGATAACAAGAAAATTACATCACCAATCTTAAAATTTTACTACTCCGACACACTTTGCCCATGAGTTTCTCACAACTCTCTTCTTGTGTTTACATACCTTTTTATAAAGAAAACACACCATTAGAAAAAAAATGAGAGATATTTTGACAATAATGCACATAAATATCACACACCAGCTCTCATAAAATTTCATTAACATAGGCATATATTTATACATAAGGAGAGGTCTCGGTATTTTTTCAAGTCCACAAATATCTCAATCAATAACTCCACAAATCACTCCATAATTCTCTCAATCAATCAATAAATCCACAATTCTCTCACACAAAATAACAACTTTACAGTAACACTAACAATTAAAAACTGAATCATTATTCCAACATTTCACCCCCATAATGATCGTTTGGAAATATTCCAAGATCATCTATGAATTTGTATAAATTTCCCTTAGACAGTGTTTTGGTGAATATATCAACTACTTGTTAATATGTTCTGCAGTACTCAATCTCAATCACTCCTTGCTGAACCAAATCCCGAACAAAATGATATTGAAAGTGAATATGCTTGGTTTTGTTATGAAAAGCTGGATTCTTGGTCATCTGAATAACACTTTGATTATCACACATCAATTGAGTGGGTTTATCTTGTTGTTAATGTAGATCCTCTAGAATTATTCTTAACCAAACTACTTCACATGTTGCTGTCACTGCCACTTTATACGTTGCTTCTGCTGTGGAGAGAGAAAATGTAGGTTGCTTGTTAGTACTCCAAGAAACTTCTGTTGAAACCATACTGAATGAATACCCCAAAGTTGATTTCTTGTCATCCATGCATCCAGTCCAATCTGAATCTAAAAAACCAATCAACTTGAAATATTATGTAGACCTGTATACCAAACCATAACCAATTGTTCCGTGCATATATGTTAAAATCCTCTTTTTTGCTTTCCAATGCAATTCTTTGGGTTCTGCTATAAATATTGATACCATACTGATTGTAAAAGTAATATTTGATCGAGTTGTAGTTAAGTAGATCGAACTTCCAACCAATTGAAGATACAAAGAAACAACAACTGAATTGGAGCCATCATGTCCATATAACTTCAACTCAACTTGTAAAGGAGTTGTCACTTGTTGAAATTTGCAACAAGAAACAATGAAATTGGCAACCAGAAAGCACAAAAATTGACTAGATAATAGTGTGGGATTCTAGTCACACATTGGTGAGGAATTCAGTTACACATTAGTGCTAGATGTGGGTGTCTAATTTATTTTCCACTAAATAAATTGGACAATAAATTGTAATTTCATCTCATAACTACTTGTATCAGTTAACTAAGTCATGAAGATTGAGTTAGCTCAAGAAATTCGAGTTGAGTGTCTAAGATGATGCACGTAGAGTGATTCTAATATTTTGGGGGTCCAATTGCAGTTGTAGCACTAGTGTGGTGTGAGTGTAATTAGTTAACTCAAACTAATTGAGTTAAAATCAGTTTAACTAGTTCTAACTGAGTGAAGACCCAGTTGAGACAAAGGTTAAAGGGAAGATAACTATCAGTTGTATTATTAGAAAATTTCTCGAGTGCAGTTATAAAGCCATAGGAATCCCATGATGGATTGCACAATCAAGGAAGGTTGGAATTCCTATTTAATAGGGGTTTATTTTCCTAGGGATTGCGTGAGCAAGGTTGGGATTAGCAGAGGTTGAGAATTGGATAAGTGTTTGTCAAATTTTCCTCAGAATTTCTAGTCAGTTTTGCGCAGGATCAGAGTGAAACAAACAGGAGAGGGCATGATTTTGTCGGTGTGAGAAAGAATTGTATTGTTTCATGATTCTTTGACTTTGTAAAATATATGATAGAGGGGTTTTGAGCAATTTATTTCCTCAGATACATCTTGTGTTGTGTGATTGATTTAATTCTTTCTCTTACTTGCATGTGACTGAGCGATCATGTTTTATATTATGCAAATATTGTAGAAGGATTCAATATCTTGTTTTAGTACATCACAAGATTGGATTGAATCCATTGGTATAGAGTTTATATATAATTTCTACATGGTACCAGAGCGCCAAGATTCACAATAGAAGATAAGAAATTGAGTTTGTCTTGAACAGGTTCAAATTTGTAGATTTATTCTTTAAGATCCAACAACAGATCAAGATGTATTTCAATGGATTGAGACTCGAATTTGCACTCGAGGGAAATTCGAATTATATTTCATGGAAGGACATGATGGAGGCAGTGTTGGAGGACAACTGGTTGAAGGAATTCATATATTTTGATATTCCCAAGCCCGCAGCATCATATGCCCAACTTCTTAATGCATGACAGGAGAAGGTACAAAAGATGATCTGAAATGACTGTATTAGTTTTGCTGTGCTAAGTGTCTTTTCAGTTTATAAACATGTGCATAATCAGTTCATTAGTTTGCATAGGGATTGAGGTGTTTGTCCATGAATCGTAGATGATTTTTAGTGAATTAGAAGCATAAAACAAGCTTAAATAACATTGAGCAGCAGTGTAAAACAGACAAATAAGTCACCACATGAAATTTACACAACAGGCATGATGAAGCAGTTCACCCCTCCTGGGCTACATCTGCTAGTCCAGCTTCCAATAGCATGTCCATCTTTAATTCTGCTCAAAATTTTGCTATTAAATGTAGTTACAGTGCTCTAATGGCTATTTTCTCTGCACCAATGGCTCCAGAATGCTCCAATTAGTCAAAACTCTTCATTCACTCAGAATGGGTGAAAATTGAGTATGCTACTCTTTTGCCTAGTTTCACCTAGAAAAGCTCCACTAAAAGTGGAGAAATCCACTTAACTGGAGTTAAAATATAAAATCCCGCCATTTTGGGCATGCCCGCCAACCTGACCGCCAGAATTAATTGCGGCAACAAATTTCTGCGGTTGGGGTGGCCACATGCCAACCCCAAACTGCGGTTATCGCAATCGTCGTCGGAACCTGGGGTAGTAACTCCGGTTTGAATGCTGGAGGTTAGAGGAGACCACAAAGTTAACTTTAAACATGGCCATTTGATACATAACACGAAACTGCTGGCAGTTAGCTGTCAGGTTTAACGCTTATCCGCGAAGATTTGGTTACATATGTTGTTTGCCATGTGAACACTCTGGGGAACCGCTAGCGGGTTTGGACTGTCGGCGTTTCCCAACCCCAAACTGCAATTTCATTAAACTTTAACATAAACTAGTAACCCATGAGGTTAAGAATCATCATGCAGCTCGGGTGGTTAGATGTGTGTGTGCTCAGCCGGAGGTTCGGGGGTAAATTCCTGCGGCCTCCAACAAAATTTTAGCATGTAGTTTCAGGGCCACATAGCAGCCTCAGGGTTGGCCATGTGGCAGCTTCTGATTGGCCCTCTCCAAACCATACCTTCGAATAAGAATTTGACACTTGTCATCCATTGAATGGCCCGGTGGAAAGGAATATTCTTGGGAATATTCCCTTTTTGCTGATTGTACCTCCACCCATCCGCTAACTGTGCATCCTAGTCAAACTTGGTCAAACTGTCACAAATTTCCTTATTTGGCATTTTGATCAGAACGCGATATATCCCTCATATGACATTAGGTTTTCGAACCGTTTGTGGCGCCAGAATCAGGAAGACGATATCTACACAACCATCCTGGTTTCAACCCAATTCGGGAAATTTGAATTTTGAGCAAAATTTATGAACTCCTGATCATTCCTCTCCATTGGGAATCTTTTGGACCCAAAAAGACTTGATTATTTGCTTAGTAGATGACGGTACAACTCCCTCACCTTTCCAACCTCCATCTGTTTTTCTTGCTTGGTTTAGTGCCTTTGAGCCCAACTCGAAAGTAGTCAACACTTCCCCTCTTTGATGCTCTTATCCTCATGTCAAGAATTGTATCTTCTTTCAGCTCATCTAGAAATTCTGCTGAGAAATCTTCAATAGAAGGTAGCTGAACATCACTTCCTTGATCATCGATCAAATGTGGCTCATACAAGTGTAAGTTTCAACATTAACAACTGAATACATTTGCATGTAAGAAGACAAGTCAAGTTGAAATGCATTATTACCAACTTGCTTTATGATCTTGAAAGGACCATAGCAAATGGGTTTGAGATTTTTACCTTCCCCTTGCATTCTTTCTTTGCTAATGTGCAACCATACCTCATTTGCCTCTTGAAACTTATGATCAACCCAGTGTTTTTCATGCCTCTCATTGTATTTGCTTTGACTTTTCTCAAGATGTTCTTGAACTTGTTCATGTATAATCTGAATTTTCTCAATGAACTTTCGAGCCTTATCAATGTCACTATGGCCATCAATTGCAACATCCTTTGCAAATATGAAGTCTAATGGAAATTTTGGAAAATACTAAAAGCAAACTTCAAAAGGTGATGTTTGTGTTGAAGAGTGCTTTGCCCAGTTGTAAGTGTGCTGAAAGTAATGCAGTTGTTCATCCCACAACTTAGGATGTTTGCTGCAATATCCTCTCAATAGATGCACAATGGTTCTGTTCACCACCTTGGTTTGTCCATTTGTTTTTGGATGAAAAGCGGTACTCTTTTTCAACTTTGTGTCCATCATTCTCCATATATTTGAAAAAAAATTCCCAATGAACCCGGAATCCATGTCACTAACAATAGAAGTTGGCAATCCAAAATGAACCCAAACATTTTGAAAATAAAGTTCGATAGTTTGTTCAACAATAATGGTTTTCTTACATGGCATAAGTATACACATTTGACTGAATCTATCCACAACTACATAAAGACAATCATGTTGCTTTCTTGACATAGGTAGACCTCCAACAAAGTCCATGGACACACTCTTCCATGGCCTTGATGGTACCGGTAGTGGCGTGTACAATCCAAACTTCCTATTACTAGGCTTACTTGTTGCACACATAGAACAACCTCATATAAAACATGACACACTATCTATCATGCGAGGCCAATAGCAATACCTCTGTAGATGCGCCACTGTTTTGCTTACCCCAAAGTGTCCAACAATAAGAGATGAATGAGCTTCTCTCATGACACTTAGCCTCTCTCCTTGTGGAATACATAGCTTTCCAAAATTAAACAACAAATTTCTATGCATGTGATAATATTTTTCTTCAACTTGATTCCCTTCACTCAAACTAGCATACACATCTTAAAAATCAATGTCATGTGCATATTGTTCTATGGAACTCTCATGTACAACATAATCATTTTTAGTAAAGTGGAAACACTATTGATTGTTCTTGAAAGCATATCTGCAACTTTATTGAAAATACCTTTCTTGTACCTTATAACCAAGTTAAACTGTTGAAGAAATCCCATCCACTTGAAATGTATTGATTGCTGCAATTTTGTTTGCGACTACAAGTACTGTAATGGTTGGTGATCGGTATGTACAATAGTCTCTTTACCCATCAAGTAGTGTTTCCACTTCTTGAAAATTTGTACCAACGCATATATTTCTTTGTCATATGTAGGATAATTAGTCACAACACCATTAAAAGTTTCAGAATGAAAAGCGATAGGCTTACCATGCTACAAAAGTATTGCGCCCATGGCATAATCACTAGCATCAGTTTGTATTCCTCCCCATTGCTGTTGTTTTCCTCCCCATTGGAAGCCTTTCTTCACACTTGTCACTGCATGCATAGGAGTTGTGATGGAAGAAAAATTAGCAATAAAATTTCTCCAATATTGAGCTGCACCTAAGAAACTTCTTAACTCGGTAACCGTTTTGGGTGTGGGAAAATTCACAATGGCTTCCACTTTAGAAGGATCAATCCTCAATTATCCTCCTCCTACAATATGTCCCAAATAGACCAAATAAGTCTTTCCAAACTTACACTTTGACATCTTAAGAAACAATTTCTCTTTCTTCAAAATATCAAGCACTTTATTCACATGCAAGACATGATCTTCTCTTGTTTTTCTGAAAATCAATATGTCATCTAAGCACACAATCAAAAATTCATCAAGGAATGGATGCAAAACACTATCCATAATGTTGAGCCCTAAAGATGTCCTTTCCTTTCACCAAATTTCACTTCATTCCATTTGTCCTTTAGTAGCTATAGGCTTAAAAGATCAATAGGAATGATTAAAATTACTTTAAGAATGCATGCAATGACTGACTTACTATACTTTTGTGGTTTTGTTTTCATAGTGATTTTTTATCAGACTTAGCTACAGAATGCAGCCATTCTGTAGCTAGTCGCATATTCTGCAGCCATATTTATGTTCACACAGGTTACAGGTGTCACTTGAGGGAAAAACGCATATGGTTAAATTCCAGAACTCTCCTACATCATTCCTTGCCCTCTACGAAGGTTGAGCAAAAATCTGCAAGTGGTTATGCACGAGGAGGAAGCCAAAACTAAGAAGTAGAATTCTACAAGGATAAGGACTCTGTAGGTGTCTTCAGAAAAATACGAGTCCTCAACAGGAGTCCTAGTTCGATTTTGATTTTAAAAGACACCTATGCCTATTTCTCCTCAATAACAGTTATGTATTTGCTTATAAGAATAACTAGGTGAACCGAGAAACAGTTAGTTAGTGGATGTTTTGTTGTTAGTTCTCAAAGACTGTGATACTCTGTTTTTTCTGAGCGTTTTTCCTTTAATGAAAGAAGTACAACTTTGATGCATGATCTGAAGCAACTTTGAGGAGTTAAGGATTCGTGTGCCAATCTAGTGGTAGAGGGCCCCTACTATCAGAAAGGCTTTGTGCATATTTTCTAGATAAGTGACCTTTAGCTTTGTTTTGTTCTTAACTTAGGCATTTTTCTGAGTTTATCCTCTTTCATTTGCTTATGTCATTTACTTACATCGAATATTACAGTCAATATTTTTCTCATGAGATGTTCCAATATATCACTAATGCGTCAATGAGATATAGCTGTAGTACTCTTGAGTTAATTTCATTTTAGTTAATTTCTGTTCATTGCATTTCGGTTCTATTAGCTAATTGCATTTCAGTCCCGTTAATTAGGCTTAAAAGACTCTCATTATTTTATAAGCCGCTCTTGTTCTTAACTTCTTCTAACACATCATTATCATATGAACAAGAATTAGTTATATCATTTTGAGCTCTTGACTGTTCTGCAATTTCTCATAATTTTACAAACAACCTTTTTCCAAAGTTATTCCAAGAGATCTCTAACCCTTGAATGAGGCTTAATAGTAACATTTTGAGTTGTAGAATGGGTTAATTCTAGTGTCATAAGTTATTTTAGCATAGGGTTCCTTACTATGTTGCAGATAATATTTTCTCAAAATGTTCCAAAAAATTTCTAACAATGGATGAGATTTTCTCTGTGATATTTTAAGTTGTTGTTTACTAAAGAGAACCTCATTACATCAAACTTATCTTTTTTCTCAAATTGTTCCAACATACCTCTAATGAATTGAATTGGACTGAGTTTAATGTTATGAGTTACTTTTCTTGTCAAGCTTTACAATCTGTGGATTAGCATTTTCTGTTCTTAGGTGCCATACATAGTTTAGAGTAGATTTTGCTTTGTTTTAGTGTGATCAATAACTTCTCTTTGCCAATAATTTAGTTCTTTTCCTCTTAGCATAAAAACACAAAACCAAAAACACTAGAAAAACACTAAACACAACGAAGTAGGAAGAAGATACCTAGGCACATATAGTGCACTTCACTTCAACAATTTACTAGCCCCGGTTGACAATTTATGACATCAATTTAGAAACACTAAGTTGAGTAGACATTTTGGTGCCGTTTCTGGGGAAGTGTAACTAGGTAGCCTTGTTTCTTACCTCCCAAAAACAATGATATGCGTAGAGAAAGAGACTTAAGGGGTAGATTCATAAGAAACAGAAGCTTGATTCCTAGAACACCACTTGTTCCACCAAGACCAAGAGGCAACACACCTCCAACTCAAACCTACATTCCATCCTATACTGATCACAGACTTCTAGAAGGCTTAAGATCAGATATTCCATCAGAGAGACCTTCCATTTTATCCACTGAACCTGTTTTAGAAGAAGATTCAAGGACCCCTGCTAGAGACATAAACTTTTCCACTTCCACAGAAGAATCAACCATGGCAGAAGAAGGGGGAGGAGGAGTCTTTAATGGAGAACATACACTATTTGGAGGAGGTAGAGGTAGAGGTAGAGGAGAAGGAGGTAGAGGTGCAGAAGGAGAAGGAGGTAGAGGTGAAGAAGGAGGCATAGGAAGAGGTAGAAGGGAAATGGGAAGCTCTTTTGGGTTTCCTATAGTAGATGAAGAAACCAATGCAACTATGAAAAAAATTTCACCCTCTGTCCTTCCAAACTTTTATGGACTCAAAAGTGAAGATCCCGAAACCTTCCTATTTGAATTTGAAGTCCTATGTAGAACCTATGATTACTTACAAGATGCCCAAAAACTTAAACTATTCCCTTCAACATTGAAAGGAGCAGCATTAAAATGGTTTATGAGTTTGATCAACAGTTCTATTAGGACATGGGAAGACATGAAACATACATTTCTAGAGCGGTATTTGGATTACTGTATGCCAGTCAACCATAAGGAGGAAGTGTTTAAAATGATACAAAAAGAGGATGAAAATCTGGAAGATTTGTTGGAGAGGTTTAACTATAACAGTCAAAAGAGAAAAAATGGAAAACTTAGACCAAGATACTTTGAAAGCTCTCTTGTTTAAGACAATTAGGGATGAATGGCTAGATATCCTTAATATGATGGGAAAAGGGGATATATCTCAGTTCACATTACCTGAAATAGCTGAATTGTGTATCAACCTTTCAAGAGGGAAATCTAAAACTGTAAAAGGACCAAGAGACCCTGCTCTTGCAAGGGCAAGTAAGTATGCTTCTGGGACAGTATGTAGGGCAGAAATAGGAAATATGTTTGATGAATTAAAATTTGACATTTTAGGGAGTCTTAGTGAACAAATAGACACCCTTAAGTTACAAAACAAGCAAAAAGCTGAATCTGATGCCTTAGCAATCTTTTGTCCCAAATGTAAAAAGAAGCATGCCTTGAGAGAGTGCCCTTTGGATGCAAAAATAGTAGAGACTTGTGTAATTTGTTCAAAAAAACATGAGACCAAGAGTTTTCCTTCACTTCCTGGTCTTAAAGATGTCTTTCAAGAAGAAACCCCTACAAATTCCACAGAATCTCTCAATTTTGTCTCTAGGAGGCCTTGACAAGGACCTCAAACACAAGGATTCCATGATCAGTTGTATAATCAACCCCCACCAAATTGGAATTATTAGCAGCAACCTTGGCCCCAATTCCAAAATCAATCTCAAAATTGGGCACAAGGAGCACAAAATCCCTATGGAAGATACTCTCAGTACTATCAATATCCACCATATTATCCACCATATTCAAATTTCTCTCCTCAACAAAATCCTCTTCAAAATCCACAACATCAAAATCCACCACTTCCATTACCATTTCCTCAGAAAGCAAATCAGTTACCTGCCCAACCCATACCAAACCCCAACAACAAAAATCCTTAGAACACATACATGATAGAAGGCCAACAGTTTCCAACCTATTTGATTACTCCTTTAGACCTTAATGATGTTCAACTTAGGTCTGGAAGAATACTTGAAAAGAAGAAACCTTCTGTAATCATACAAGAGAAAAACAAATCTGAGGAAGATTCTCTACGGGTAGATAAAAGTCTTGAAGAGAGCACACCTTTTCAAGACCCAAATATTGAAAAATCAAAACAAAAAGAACCAATAATTTCAACTCCTATATTAGAGCAGCCATCAACATCTACCTCTACACCTCCCTTTCCAGAAAGATTACAAATTGATAGGGGTGTAGAAAAACAAATTATGGTGCCTAATTATGATTTCCTAGATGAGCTAAGGAATGTTTGTATTAAGATCCCATTATTACAAACTATCAAGGAAATTCCAATCTTAGCAAAGACAATAAAGGAGTTGAGCATGAAAAAAATAGGAAAAAGAATAAAAGAGACAAAGAAAATTCAACTGGTAGGAAAAATAGCAGACATCATGATGGGTAAGATCTTTATTCCAAAGTATCTAGACCCAGGAAATCCAGTTGTTAAAATACACATCAATGGAACTGAGATCCAAAACACACTTATTGATTTAGGAGCAGCAATCAATATCATGAGTAGACAAATCATGGATAAACTAAAACTCCCTAATCTTCTTTTTACACCCACATTATTACAATTAGCAGACAGATCTGTGATCAAACCTGATGGGGTAATAGAAGACATTCCAGTGTCCCTAGATTCTTGGGAGTATCCTGTGGATTTTATGATCCTAACTCCTAAAAATAATCTAGGAGGGCATCCTATTATATTAGGAAGACCTTGGTTAGCTACAGCTGATGCTTTCATTAGTTGTAGATCTGGTGATATGTATATCTCTGATGGTAGTTCAACCAAGAAATTTACCTTATATCCTCCAGCAAAAACAATTACAGAATTAGATGATACTCAATGGATTGAGGATGAAGAAGACATACAACCTCTCTTCACAATTTTAGAAATTAGTGAAGATAACCAGATTCTAAATACCTTAGAAAATTTTGAATCCTCTTCGGAATACAAACATGAACAATTTCAAGAAGAATCCAATATTGAGTTTTTATCATCAAGACATATGTCTCTTTACTCCATGGATAAATTTGGCAGCTCTACAATTGAGATATTCCCAGGTAAAACTTTAAACATAAACAAGAACCTAGAGAAATCTCAACAAGAAAAGCTAGTCAAGATATTACAGAGACATTCTTTTGCATATGCATGGGAGTACAATGATATGAAAGGGATAAGCCCTAATACTTGCACTCATCACATCTATATAGAGGAAAATTGTAAACCAATCAGACAACCTCAGAGACGGATGAATCCAAACCTTAGGGAGATTGTTAAAGAAGAATTGCAGAAATTGTTAAATGTCAACTTTATCTATCCCATTTCAGATAGTCAGTGGGTTTCTCCTTTGGTAATTGTGCCAAAGAAAAATGGTAAATAAAGGGTATGTATTGACTACCGTGAATTAAACAAATCTACTCTTAAAGATCATTTTCCCCTACCTTTCATAGATAAGGTGTTAGATACATTAGCTGGCAAAAAGTACTTCTCATTTTTAGATGGTTTTAGTGGTTATAATCAAATTCAAGTAGCACTTGAAGATCAAGACAAAACCACATTTACCTGTCCTTGGGGTACCTATGCTTACTGAGTATTTCCATTTGGACTATGCAATGCACCTGCAACATTTCAAAGGGTAGTACTAGGAATATTTTCAGATCTAATACATGATTGTGTAGATGTATATATGGATGATTTCACAGTTTATGGAAACACATTTGAAGAAGCCTTAGCAAACTTGGAAAAAGTTTTAAAGAGATGTAAAGAAGCAAATCTTTCACTAAGTCATGAGAAGTGTTTTATGATGTTTACTGAAGGAATTGTTTTGGGGCATCAAATTTCAGGGGATGGGATTAGAGTTGATGAGTCAAAATTTGAAGTCATATCTAACTTATCTGTTCCAAGTTGTCAAAAAGATGTTAGGAGTTTTCTAGGATTTACAGGATATTATCAAAGGTTTATAGAAAACTTCACCAAGATAGCATCTCCACTTTTCAAATTACTCACCAAGGACTGTGAATTCAAGTGGAATCCTGATTACCAGTTAGCCTTTGAGACCCTGAAAACAAAAATATCTGAAGCACCTATTTTAAGGGGACCTAACTAGAAATTACCTTTTCATATTTCAACAGATGCCTCAGATACAACTTTAGGAGCTGTATTGGGACAAAAAGACCTGATTCCTTATGCCATCTACTATACAAGTAAAAATTTGACCCCTTCAGAGTTAAATTATACTGTAACTGAAAAAGAGTTCTTAGCTGTTGTTCATGCCATAAACAAATTCAGACTCTATATAACAGGCTATGAAACTTTTGTTCACACAGATCACTCTGCAATTAGATATCTAATGAACAAATCAATTACTAATGGCAGAGTCATAAGATGGTTATTGATTTTACAAGAATTCAACATCACCATTCTAGATAGGCCTGGAAAACAAAATACAGTAGCTGTTTCCTATCTAGACTCCAAAAAATTAAAGAAAATACTCCAGTTGAAGATCAATTCCCTGATGAATATCTTTTTGCAATTTCTACTCAAACTCCTTGGTTTGCTAACATTGCTAATTATCTAGTTTCAGGGAAATTTCCTTCAATAATGAATGCAAGAGACAAAATAAAGATAATTTATGACAGTGCAAAATATTCATGGGCTGCTAATGAGTTATACAAAATAGGTCCAGACTTTATCATTAGGAGATGTGTTCGAGAAGATGAGATGCCTGAGATCCTCAAGGCATGTCACGATGAACCTTGTGGTGGATACTTTGCTGATAAAAGGACAACTTATAAGATCCTTCATTTAGGATACTATTGGCCATCCCTTTTTAAAGATGCTAAAGAGTATGTGAAAATGTGTGACGACTGCCAAAGGGTAGGGAAACCTTTTCCTTCGGGTGAGATGCCGTTGCAACCTCAGGTACATATTGAACCTTTTGAGAAATGGGCTTTAGATTTTGTAGGACCTATTAGTCCTCCATCAAGACAAAATAAATATATATTAGTTTGAACTGATTATTTTTGTTGGAAATGTTGGCATTGATGGCAAAGGTAAAGATAAGAAGTAGCACCTAAACTAACCATAAGGCAAAAGAGACAGAGAGGTAGAAGAGGCAACAAAAGAAACAGAGGAATTGAAGCAGAAGCAACAAAGGAATTAGAGACAGAGCAGTGGAGTTGAAAGGGCCTGAAGGAGTGTAATACAAAGGTTTATTTAAGCAGAATCAAGCAGTGAATGCATTTGGAACCTAAGAATATTGAACGCAGACTCTTGAATCAGAAGTCACAACAAGTCCAACCTGAAGATTGTGAAAAATCAATATCGATTGTGAATAATTGATATGAATCAGAGCAGCACTAGGAAGAAGAGAAATATGGTTCGAATGATGAATTGAACACTTACAACGAAATTTGTAATCGTTGAGACAGGGTAACTTTGACTAAGAATCAACGCTGCTTGCATAAGGGTAAAGATAAATGAAATGCATAGAGGTGCGTTGGAGCATCGTCTAATTGAAAGGAAGCCAGAAACTAGGATTACATAGGGGTTCCACTACGGTTACAGTGATGGGGTCGACTTTCATTCCACAAGATTGGAATAGAATCGATGATTGCACTCTTGAATGGTCACACCGATGCAAGTAGGAAGAAGGGAAGTCGAGACGATACAGAGGAAGGGTTTCAATCGAAGATGGAGGTTGTAGAATAGAGGCGCAGAAGAAATACAAGTGGGCAGAGTTAAGTCAGAATGGCGTATGAAGAGGCGGAACCACGAATCAAGAACGAACAGTCAAGAGTGAGCGGAACCTGGAGTGTCGAAGAAGCGGAACCATGACCTAATGAACAGTGACGGCGGTTTATGGTTTTCATTGCACCTCATTTCGGTGATAAGTGGTATTTCCTGGTTGGGGAGCGATTCCATAGAAACGTCGACACGTAGCAAAGGTGGACCCACGAAAACCGCTATTAAAGCGCGCCATCGCACGTTAACGTTCGACCAAAGAAGCCGAGCGATATTGTTGAACGCCGTTGATCTGGGAAGGGGTCATCGGACGGTGGTCACTTGCTATAGATGCGTGAAGGTTACCCAAGGTACGACGCGCCATCGCGCGTTATTTTCCGTGCAAGTTGCCCGAGCGATATCCGTCGGATCATCAGAAGCCGTGCGATGTGATGTCCGCCGTTGGATGTGGTAGGCCGTTAGCGCTAGGACCCACGCATATATACACTTGCTGATTGTTGGTGCCGAACTAAGGTTTGCGGGTTTAATGAGAGGTCGTGACTATATAGGGATATAGAATTATATGCGGGTAGGGTGACTTCGTTTAATATGTGCACCTGCCGAGGATTATATGACAAGGTTAATCGTATGTATTTGGCGGTCAATCCTTACGAATGTTGGGTTATTTGTATGAACGAATTGCATATATTATAGACATTGAGATATTACAGTGCACATGTAAAGAGATGGTATTATTATGGTTTGAACCATAGAATAGAGATGACACCTCTGCCAGCAGAATCATGTGAAGATGGACTATTGGGTTGTAGTTATGGAGGAATGTGGAATTAAGATCTCAATTCTCTGAATTGAGATATAAAAATAAACCAGAATTGTTTGTTTAAAATTGCTAGCGTAGAATAAGGTAATGCTGAGAGATTTCCAGACTTGAGGACTCTGGAAAAGAAACTTGGATACACTTTACACACAGATTGAGGTTTAAAGCAAGGAAAACCGGGACTGTGGGTTATCCCCGCTATCAAGTAAAGAATGAATAGTTGAAATTAAGTACAATGAACAGATGAATAGACACAAAAGTGAACCAAGATATACAGAACAGTCACTCAACAGCAACATAAAAGACAAATCCAGTCAAGCCAAAATCTAGAAAAGAAGTTGAGTGAAATTGAAGTGTGTAACCAAAAATGTGAATGTAAATGTTGTAATTAAATTTTTTATTGTTTGTGATGCATTGGAAAGTATCCTAAGGAAAAGAAAAATCCCACTGTAGCATGGAAATTTGTACATATCATTACAATTTTAAATTGAGATTGGATAAAGGAATGAGAAGATAGAAGCCAAAGAGTCATGACTGTTCACTCAAAATTCCTTGTGAAATAAAAATAGTCATGTGAGGAACTCTATAAATAATATCAACTGGATATGCATAAAAGTGGTTAGAGAGAGTGAGTGAAAAGAATGCAGAAATGAAACAGTGAGGCAGAGAAGAAGGAGGAGTTGAGCAGAGAAGAAGGAGAAGCTGATAGAGAATCTGAGAATATGCAGAGATGATATAGGGCAGATATGAGAATAGATGAACAACAGAGTAGATGGAACAGAACAGAGCTGGTATCCAAGGTAAATCAGCAAGTGTTTCTCTTTTGAAAGAGTAAGGAAGTTGGAGCTTCCCTATCAAGTTTTAGATTGATAGATGTCAGTTGTAGCTGACTGAGGTTGGAGCCTCTTGTAGGTTGGTGCCTGTAGAAAATAGATGGGAGTTGGTGCTTCCACATCAATTTGTAGCTTGATAAAATGTCAGTTGTAGCTGACTGAGGTTGGAGCCTCCTGTAGGTTGGTGCCTGCAGAAAATTAATGCGAGTTGGAACTTCCTTGCAAGTTGTAGCTTGCAGAATTGAGGTAGGAGCCTCCTGTAGGTTGGTGCCTACAGAAAATCAGTGGTGAGAGGGAGTTGGAGCTTGCCTTTGCATCACAACAATAATAAGATGTGGTTTTCTCCCTTTATGGGTTTCCACTTATATCTGGTGTCTCTGTGTTGATATGGTTTATCTCATCTACTCAATACTTGCTGCTCTCATATTAAATCTACTGTTACATTATATTAATACTTGCTGCTCACATTCTAAGACTACTCACATATTAAGTTGAACATGAAATGAAAGTGTAAATAAGTTTTAATGAAAAAGTTTAAAAGTCCATGAATGTGTTAAACTGATTCACCCCCCCCCTCTCAGTTTAACTAAGGGTTAAACAATGTTACCAAATGGGTAGAGGCCAAGCCATTACTTTCTGCTATTGAAACATCTGTATTCAATTTTCTTTTTGAGGATATTTTTACTCGTTTTGGTGTCCCAAGAGAAATTGTTACAGATCAAGGAGCTCAATTCACATCAAGGCTAGTGGAAAAAATGGTGGAGAGGTACAAAATTAGACACAGAAAATCTACTCCCTATCATCCACAAGAAAATGGCCAAGTGGAATCTACTAATAAGATCATTGAAGGGATCCTAACAAATAATGTTCATTTACATAGAAGAGATTGGGCAGACAGGCTTCCTGAAGCCTTGTGGGCCTATAGAACTACATGGAGAAGCACAACATGTCATACTCCTTATGAACTTGTTTATGGAAAACAAGTCTTGTTTCCCATAGAGTTTTAGATTCAAAATTTTAAAATGGAAGTCCAGCCAGGACTTGATCTAACAGAAGCACAAAAACACAGATTGGAGCAGATTAATGAATTGGATGAGATTAGACAGGATGCAGTCCAGAGAACAAATATAGTCCAACAGCAAAGGACTAGATGGCATGATAAGTACATTAAGGAGAAGAAATTCAAAGAAGGTGACTGGGCCCTCTTGTTTGATTCAAAGTTCAAATATTTTCAAGGTAAATTCCTAACACATTGGCTTGGGCCATATGAAATTGTGAAATTTTTTGACAATGGAGCAATAAAAATCAGGACAATAAATGAAGATAAGGTCACTTTTCTTGTAAATGGTCATAGATTGAAGCTGTATCATAAGCCACTTTCAAGAGAAGAATTTGTCAAGAGATTCCAAGAGAACAATGATGTGAAGTTAATGAAGAAGAATCCTTCTTCTTCATCAACGTAATTGTATTTTATGAAATCAATTGTTTAATATATATATATATATATATATATATAAACATGAAAACTAATCATTGATTAGCATGTTTACACATAAAAGATAAGGCGAAAATTAGAATCCTTCTGACACTTTAGCTTTTCAAAATTGTTCTTTTCCTACAAACCACTATTATAAAATCATAAGTGCAGGCTCACTTTACATATCACATTCCACTTATGATCCATTTCACTCCATCATATATCAATTCATTCATATTTCATTCACTCCATTCATCCATACTTCATTCACTTCATTTCATGATCCATCTCATTTTCATTTCAGATTTTCAAAATTGATCTTTTTTTGCAATTGAGTATTACAGATCATAAGTTGCAGGCCACTCCACATTTATGATCCATTCCATTCCATCATATTCCACTTCATTCATGCTTCATTCCACTATATTTAATGATCCATTTTATTTCATCTTATACTTCATTCCATCCATATTTCAAATCATTTCATTCCATGTTTCAAAGCTTTCACAGGTACATTCTGTAGCCGGACATTCTGCAGCCAACTATTTAGCAACCACGTGTTCAGCAGCAAACTGATCCTGCACACCTATTTCAACAAGAAAAGTCAAAAGGATTATGAAGACTGAAAGATCAATGATTTCAAAGGAAAGACCAAGCATATTGAAAAAAAAATAAAAAATCAAAAGAAGGGCTAAGGTAAAATTGTGAAATTATTATGATAACAGATTATGAAAGTTATAGTATGGTTAAGTCATATGTATGTTTCATAAATTTATTTTGATTATTCGTATTGATCAAGCCTATCATAAAATCCTTGGACAAATCCCTTCCATTCCGCCATATCAAATCATCATTTATTAAAAGTTAACAGTTAGTACTTGAAGTGACCTATTAGGTCACGTCACTAACCCGAAATATTCAGTGATGATTTTGAAATCCTCATGGGATTTCTCCGTGGTCTTTTACTCCATGACAGCTCTCAAACTCATTTATTCGTGCGATTTACCCTCACCGTATTTCACTCATTCCATATCCACTTCATGTCATTTTTCCGTAGCCAATTCCTGTCTGCAGAACAGAGAAGTCATCCTTGGGGTGAAAACAACCCTCTACAACCATTTTTACCTTGAATAGGAGAGCAGTAACGGAGTAGTACATTGAAGTTGAAGAAAGAATCCATGGGACTTATTTTAAGGTCCGAACCAGTCGGAACCAAATATCTAGAAGGTTACCCACAGATTAGAGAGATGTTACAGCAGGTTGGATGGCTACAGTTTTTGGAGAAGTTCAATGGATTTCATAAGGAGGTCACCAAGACATTTGCCTGGTCATTCAACGGGTCAGAAGTTGAAATAGGTGATGTCAAGTTCATTATCACAGAATCCTTCATAGCAGAAGCAGCAGAGTTACCAAGACAAGGTGAACGATGGTTCAAAAACAAGGAATTTCACAATGAAGCATGGAGGCAGATGCTAAAAACACTAGGTATGGATATTTCAGTTTTCAAGAAAGGCATTCCTAGTTCAGCCTTAACGAATAAATGACGAAATATGTTGCTAATTCTGCAAAATTTTATAACTTGTGAGGGAAGGTTTGGTACCCTGTATGTCTATCACATTCGAGTTATGATGCATTTCCTAGATGAAGAAATAAATTTACCCTTTTTCTTACTCCATAGCCTAAAGAAGATGGCTTCTAATGTCCAAAAAAGGGTTCAGTTCTTAGAAACCACCTTGTATCACCATGGCCTAGTTAAAATCCTACTTGAGCATCATTTGAAAAAGGTGGGAGACAGTTGGGATGAGTTCCTCTTGAGGAATCATTTTGAAGAACCTAAAGAAACTCTATCTGAAGGAAAACTTGTAAGAAGAAGCAGGAGAGGAAAAATTGCCAAATCTGTTGAAATTAAAACTGATAAATCCATACAAGAAGACAGTGAGGAATTTATCTCTGAAAAATTGGCTGAAATCAAGAAACAACTTAAAAAGGAAAAGATAATAAGAAAGTATGCTAAGGAGAGAGGTGAGGGACCATCTAAACTGAGAAGAAGCCATAGGCTTAGAGGCACATTGAAGAAGACAGGAGTTAAGAAAACAGGAATCATAGATATTGAAGATGAAGAGACACCAACTGATAGATCTCCTGAGTACCAGTACGAAGAAGATCTTGATAGAGGAACTCCGGAGGTAGACCCAGCCCAACAACAAATCTATAATTATGTTGAGTTACTAGAAAAGAGAGCCTCAGAAAACAGAGGAAGAACTCCTAGCCCACAAGAATCTTCAATTGAAGTGCTGAGAAGAGACAAATATGAATTGGAAGTACTCAATAGGCATATAAAAAATGAAAATGAAATTTTAAGGGAACAAGTCAAACTGAAAAGTGACATGAACACAACTCTCTCTCTGCAAATGGAAAAATTGTACAAGGCTAGTGAGAAGCTGAAGAAGAAAAACAAGAAGTTGAGCAGGGCACTTATAAATATGATGTTCAAATTGGTCATAAGGAAGCCTAGGATGCCATTGAACACCAAGAAAAGCAGAAAAAGGAAGTTAGATGTCCTGGCAGAAGTTTCAGAATACATGGATTGATTGTGTTGACACCTAATCCTATGGGATGGGTGTGGATATGTAATTTTGTATAATGAATAATATTAGGAAATAAGGAAGGCCAAGAGTCATTAGGAGATGAATCCCAATAGCCTCACCTCCATGTATAAATACATGTACATTCTTCAGCTAATACACATTCTGATTTGAGGAGTTACCTCCTGGTTTGACATGGTATCAGAGCCAGTCCCACTATTGGCATTTTTGCCTGTGGTGTAACTCCCTCTCCTTTGCTCAGTCAGTTTTTTCTGTATAGTTTTGCTGCTCCAATAAAATTGATGCTATATACTGTTATTCTACATTTTTTATCTCTGCACAGCTCTGACATTTGCAGCTCCTGCAGCTCCTGAAGATTCTGCAATTCTGCAGTTCCTGAAATTCTGCAAATTGCAGCCCCTGCCTCTCTACAACTTTGCAGTCCTGCAAATATCTGATACCAAATTTTCAAAACGTCCTTTTGGCCTTCCCTCTTTTTCACTCACCCTCTTTTCACAGCCCTCACCATTCTCCCTCACTCCCTCACGACCTGCGTTCGCCCTCATTGCTATCTCTCCCCGTACTCACCCATAATACACACCGCCCCACAATTCATACCTACGCCCCATTTAATACCACCGCCTCCCACCATTAAACCACTACATATATAAAAACGCCCTCCTTCAAGCTGTATATATATCACGCCCTCCACGCTGCAGCGCCACCACCCGTCGCCCATATGTTTATACAACGCTCTTTGGTGGTAATTTTTTAGTTTATACGCTGTCTGCTTTATATTACCAGTCCTCCCAATATATATTGCCCTCCATTTTTTAACACGATGCATACACCCACGCCCTTTTCATATAATACAACACTGTCCATATAACAATCACGCCCTTTGCATATAATACGCCTCATAACAACGCTGCCTCTGTCCATATATGTAACACTGTATAATACGCCCTCAATACCACTGTTCATAATACGACTGTCATATAATATTAATGCTTTCTGTCGATACAGTCTGCCCCTCCCACCATAACAACGCTCCCACACTAATTCTCTCCGTGGCCTGTCGGCCTCTTTCTCTCCCTACCCGCGCTGTCATCCACGCTCTTTATTACATTATTCAATACCGCCCCCCTCTTCTACTTTCAATACCATTCATATATAATACCACCCTCCGTTGGTTGCTCATACACTCTGTCTTCTGTCCATATTATAATACACAGTCATATAATACCTCCACGCTGTCACATTATCAACTTTTAATACCGCTCCCCCTTTTATATTTCCGCCCTCTCTTAATATTCCGCTACCACTGTTCGCCCTTTCAAATAATACCGCCCTCCACTGCATATATAATACCATTATCCACATTATTTGTAATACAACCATTCTATACCGCCCTTCCATACGTTAATACAACACCACCACCATATTACCGCCCCATTTATCAACAATACCACCCCCTCCACCATTTTTTCATATAAATTTTTTTTTCTCCAAATATATATATATATATATTTTGTAAAGTGCATCTCGCATTTGCAACAAAGAGTTTTATATATATATATTTTGTGTAAAAGGGGGTAATCAAAGATTTAAAAGCAAAGGAGTTGGGGTGTCTTTAAATTCAGTCTATTTTCCAGCAAAGATTTTTTGTCCCCTTTAATTGAGAAAATTTCCAGAGTTGAAATTTTTCTAGCAGAATTTTTTCCTCTTCAAAAGAATTTTTTCCAGCAAACTAATGCATTCTCTCATCTCTATTGTTGGGGTGGTTCTCTCCAGAAAAGAGAACTATCTTGAATGGTCTCGAAAGATTAAACACACACTCATTTTTAATGAGTTGTGGAGAGGAATCTGTGAAGGATAAGAAGGAATTCCACCAGCAAAGCCCACTTCAGACAAAGAGCTCGCCATTTGGGAAAACAAGAACTGCAAGGCTTATGCCTTGATTGCAGCTTCCGTAAATGAAGAGGTGAGTCGCCACATTTCATCATTCTCAAGTGCCTATGATTCCTTGAGCAAGCTAAAAGAACTCTATGACTCCTATTCAGAATTAGAAAATGTTCAATTGATGATTAAGTTGTTCAGCCTTGAAATGAAGAATTATGATCCCCTTGCCTTAGCTTCATAAGCTAGATCAATCACATGATATTGATGACTGTGTAAAAATGGACATACCTCTCATAGCATATGTTAAGGCATTATATCTCGGGATTTCTCATCACATTGGTCTGAAACTTTGCAAGTGCGGGAACCTGAGTATATCACCTTTGATACACTTAAGTTTATAAAAGAGAGAAAGCTTTGGGAAGATGACAAACATCTTTCGAAGAGCCGTGATACTTGGCACATAGAGAAAAGAGTCATGCTCCGCATTCATCCAAGAGGGAAGAGGTGGCAGAAGAGGAAGAGGAAGAAGAAACTTCACGTAGCGGGGGCAGATAACTGGGACAAATCCAATCTTCATTGCATTAATGCAAGTAATAAATATATATACATGGTCCAAATGCGTAACACCATGGATAAAATTGAGCAACAAAGGAATCACGAAAAAGGTAAAACTAATGATAGAGACAAAGGTAAAGCACCTAAATCCGCTCATTTTGTTATAGCACATTGTAACAATGGAGTAACTGAAGACTTGTTTGATGTTTCATTTACTTCTTGGAGAAATGATTGGTTGCTAGATTCAGGAGCAACATGTCACATGAAATTTAGAAAAGATTTTTTTGAAGAATTTACTGACAAAGTTAATGGAGTAGTATATTTCTCAGATAAATCAAAACTCAAGCCATCAGGGCTTGGCACAGTCAGGCTTAAGTTGCCTGGTCTTCCAGATCATATTCTACATGAGGTTCTATACCTCCTTGAGTTGGAGGAGAAACTTCTGCTGTCCTTGGTCCAAATCAAACATTTGCCAAGGACACTCCATTCACTTGTTTGATGGCAAGGCAAAGGTCGGTGCGACCGATCACTCACTACATGGAGGGAATAGAAGAAGGGAGTCTCCTTGAAGCCGTAAAGGTTCATCTCAAGCCATGCTCAAAACTTGCATTCACCACATCATGATGATGCAATATTCCCATCAAGTCTTTATGGCATGCTAGATTTGGACACTTAAACTATGAAAGCCTTCGCTTGTTGAAGAAAATGGTGTTAATGGACTGCCTACAATTCCTAGAAAACCTAAGGAATGTGATGCTTGTATTCTAGGAAAGCATAACAAACATCCATTTCATGATTCACACTCCAGTGCACATAGAAAACTTGAGCTTGTTCATTCAGATTTATGTGGCCCTATGCCTATTGCTTTTGCAAATGGAAGCAAATACATGAGGACATTTATTGATGACTACACCATAATGTGTTGGATTTACTTATTGAAGAACAAGTATGATGCTTTTAAAACATTCAAGAATTTTCATGCATGGATTGACAATGATGCACAAACTAATATTGGCTCTCTACGTACTAATAATGGAAAAGAATACTCTTCAAACGAATTTGAAAATTATCTTCGCCAACATGGAATCAAACATCAAACAACTGGCACAGCAATCCACAATGTATCGGTGTAGTTTAAAGAATGAATGTAACTGCTTTAAGAGATCTGCCTCCATGTTATTTTTCAAGAATGTGAAATTGATGTTTTGGGCTGATGCGCTTCTATGCATCACATAAAGAATAGGTGTCCTTCAAGTTCAATTAGAAACAAACTCCTTTTGAAATTTGGTGATGGCCAATATCTTTGGTAAAGCATTTTGTGGTCTTTGGGTCCACCTCGTTATGCCTTGATACCTAAGGGTCAAAGGAACAAACTTGGTGCTAGAAGTAGAAAATGCACTTCTTGGGTACTCCAATACCTCCAAAGGATATCGCCTCTATGACGAAGCAAATAAGAAGCTTTTTAATAGCAGAGTATATTTCTTGAATCTTCCAAGAGTGACAAGGTTGTTGAGCAGGAA
The DNA here is from genome assembly GCA_034641835.2 of Pinus albicaulis. Classification (NCBI taxonomy): domain Eukaryota; kingdom Viridiplantae; phylum Streptophyta; class Pinopsida; order Pinales; family Pinaceae; genus Pinus; species Pinus albicaulis. The sequence continues at coordinate 401,011,586 of CM076575.1, read as the reverse complement.
CTTGATCAGCCTTGATATATTCACACATGCAAAGTCTTTCCAAGAATTTGATAATCAAATTCCACATCTTGAAAGGGGGATTCCTATATTGAATCAAACTGTGGAATCATGTCCTGAAGCACTCTCTCCCCCACATGAAGAAACAACCATGGATGACACATTGAATGATGTGATTGACATAATTGGGAGATTGAATCTTGAATCAATCCCAATTCAGTCAAATGAGCAGCCTGGGTCATCTCAGAAAGGTCCTCCCAAATGGCTGACAAAGACACTGGAGAATGTTCATCCCGATGAGGTTGGAAAAACAGGAACAAGAAGTTCCTCTAAACAAAACGAAGGTGATGTAGATAATTCTGATTCTCCTGTTGATATGGATATTGCTTATAACTATGAATTGAGTTTGTCTACGTATCATGAACCAGCTTCCTTCAAATAAGTTGCTTCTCATGATGAATGGAAAGAAGCGATGCAAAAAGAGTATGATGCCTTGATAGAGAATGGCACTTGGAAGCTGGTTGATCCGCCTTTGGGAACAAAACTAATTGGCTGTAAGTGGGTCTACAAGAACAAGTATAAAGCATATGGCTCACTTGACAAGCACAAGTCCAGGCTTGTGGCAAAAGTTTTTGCACAAAAATAAGGAATCGATTATGAAGAAACTTTTGCTCCCACAACAAAATGGACCACCATCCAGACTCTCTTTTCCCTAGTAGCTCAGAATGGATGGAAAGTCCATCAAATGGATGTAAAAACCACCTTTTGGAATGGAGATCTAAAGGAGAAAGTTTTTATGTCCCAGCCAGAAGGATTTGTTGTAAAGGGCCAAGAACACAAAGTTTGCAAGCTTATAAAGTCTTTGTATGGCCTCAAGCAAGCACCACGAGCCTGGTATGAGAAATTAACCGAGTATCTTCTGAAAAGTGACTTCAAACATTTTGATCTTGATGATGTAACCTTGTTTGTTAATAAATTTGGAAAAACAGTTGTATATCTTGTGGTGTATGTAGATGATCTTTTGATAACAGGGAACAATGAGAGCTATACTGCATCCATGAAGAAAGAATTGAAGAAATGTTTTGAAATGACTGATTTGGGTCATGTTCATTACTATCTAGGTATTGAAGTAATTCAACATCCTAAATTTATATTTCTTTCAAAAGAAGTACATTGAGATCTCTTGAACAAATTTGGCATGGGATGACTTGTGAATCCCTAACCACCCAATGAAACAAAACTTGAAGCTCACATCTATCAAGGAAGGAATTTGAGGATGCAACTAAGTGGAGACAACTTATGTGATGTCTCTACTATTCGACCACCACCAGACCTAACATTTCATTTGTTGTTGGAATCCTCTCAAGATTCATGCAAAAACCTTGTGAAGGACATTGGTCTGCTGCAAAAAGAGTGTTAAGGTACTTGAAGGGGACTCAAGACTTTGGACTCAAACACACACAGGTAGGCGACTTCAGCTTGATCAGATACTCTGATTCAGACTTTGATGGCGACAAAGAAACAAGGGTGTCTACTATAGGTTACACCATGAGTCTTGGATCAGGAGTTGTCTCATGGACATCACGCAAACAGTTAATTCCAGCAGATTCCATGACCGAGGCAGAATATGTGGCAGCAACTGAAGCAACAAAGGAAATTGTGTGGCTCTAGAAAATCCTGGAAGATTTGCAGATGAAACAAATGTACTCCACACCACTCATGATCGACAACACTTCTGCAATAAAGTTGGCCAATAACCCAAAGTTCCATGATCGAACAAAGCACATCAATACAAAATACCATCTAATTCGACATCATGTTCAGGCCAAAACCATCCATCTACATCATTGTTCCACAAATGAGAAAACTGTTGATATCTTCACCAAAGCACTTGGAAGAGAAAATTTTGAAAAGTTCAGATCGATGCTTGGGCTCACCAACATCCCTTCGGATTAAAGGGGGGAATGTTGACACCTATTCCTATGGGATGGGTGTGGATATGTAATTTTGTATAATGAATAATATTAGGAAATAAGGAAGGCCAAGAGTCATTGGGAGATGAATCCCAATAGCCTCACCTCCATGTATAAATGCATGTACATTCTTCAGCTAATACACATTCTGATTTGAGGAGTTACCTCCTTGTTTGACAGATTGCATGAGGACATGCAAAATCTTTGCAGTGGGGGTATGTTGAGCCCTAAAGATGTCCTTTCCTTTCACCAAATTTCACTTCATTCCATTTGTCCTTTAGCAGCTATAGGCTTAAAATATCAATATGAATGATTAAAATTACTTTAAGAATGCATGCAATGACTGAATTACTATACTTTTGTGGTTTTGTTGTCATAGTGATTTTTTATCAGACTTAGCTACAAAATGCAGCCATTCTGTAGCTAGTCGCATATTCCGCAGCCATCTTTATGTTCACACAGGTTACATGTGTCACTTGAGGGAAAAACACATATGGTTAAATTCCAGAACTCTCCTACATCATTTCCTGCCCTCTACGAAGGTTGAGCAAAAATCTGCAAGTGGTTATGCACGTGGAGGAAGCCAAAACTAAGAAGTAGACTTCTACAAGGATAAGGACTCTGTAGGTGTCTTTAGAAAAATATGAGTCCTCAACAGGAGTCCTAGTTCGATTTTGATTTTAAAAGACACCTATGCCTATTTCTCCTCAATAACAGTTATGTATTTTCTTATAAGAATAACTTGGTGAACCGAGAAACAGTTAGTTAGTGTATGTTTTGTTGTTAGTTCACAAAGACTGTGATACTCTGTTTTTTCTGAGCGTTTTTCCTTTAATCAAAGAAGTACAACTTTGATGCATGATCTGAAGCAAATTTGAGGAGTTAAGGATTCGTGTGCCAATCTGGTGGTAGAGGGCCCCTACTGTCCGAAAGGCTTTGTGCATATTTTCTAGATAAGTGACCTTTAGCTCTGTTTTGGTCTTAACTTAGGCAGTTTTCTGAGTTTATCCTCTTTCATTTGCTTATGTCATTTACTTACATTGAATATTACAGTCAATCTTGCTCTCATGAGCTGTTCCAATATATCACTAATGCGTGAATGAGATATAGCTGTAGTACTCTTGAGTTAATTGCATTTCAGTTCATTTCTGTTCATTGCATTTCAGTTCTATTAGCTAATTGCATTTCAGTCTTGTTAATTAGGCTTAAAAGACTCTCATTATTTTATAAGCTACTCTTGTTCTTAACTTCTTCTAACACATCATTATCATATGAACAAGAATTAGTTATATCATTTTGAGCTCTTGACTGTTCTGCAATTTCTCATAATTTTACAAACAACCTTTTTCCAAAGTTATTCCAAGAAATTTCTAACCATTGAATGAGGCTTAATAGTAAAATTTTGAGTTGCAGAACGAGTTAATTCTAGTGTCATAAATTATTTTAGCATAGGGTTCCTTACTATGTTGCAGATAATCTTTTCTCAAAATGTTCCAACAAATTTCGAACAATGGATGAGATTTTCTCTATGATATTTTAAGTTGTTGTTTACTAAAGAGAACCTCATTACATCAAACTTATCCTTTTCTCAAGTTGTTCCAACACACCTCTAATGAAATGAATTGTACTGAGTTTAATGTTATGAGTTACTTTTCTTATCAGTTTTACAATTTGTGGATTAGCATTTTCTGTTCTTAGGTGCCATTCATAGTTTAGAGTAGATTTTGTTCTGTTTTAGTATGATCAGTAACTTCTCTTTGCCAACAATTTAGTTCTTTTCCTCTTAGCATAAAAAACACAAAACCAAAAACACTAGAAAAACGCTAAACACAACGAAGTAGGAAGAAGATACCTAGGCACATATAGTGCACTTCACTTCAACAGTTCACTAGCCTTGGTTGACAATTTATGACATCAATTTAGAAACACTAAGTTGAGTAGACACATAACTCGCATGAAATTTTTTGGTGCACTACACAAACCAAAAGGCATAACTAGCCACTCAAAGAGTCCTTGTTTGGTTTTGAATGCAGTTTTCCATATATTACTTTCTGCAATTCTTATTTGATGATATCCACTTCATAAATCTAACTTAGTGAAAAAATTTGCTTCTTTCATCTGATCAAGAAAATCATCTATTCTTGGGAGTGGGTAAAGGTTTTTTACCATAATCTTGTTCAAAGCTCGAAAATCTACACACATGCGCCAAGTCCCATCTTTCTTTGGTATCAAGACTATGGGTGAACCACATGGCGAGGTGCTTGGCCTTATGATTCCTTTATCCAACATCTCTTTGATTTTCCTCATTATTTCAACATTCTCCATTATCGACATGTGATACATACTGATGTTTGGAAGAGGACAATCTTGTTGCAACTGAATCTCAATTTGAATCTCTCTTTTTGGAGGCAATCCTGTTGGCTCCTGAAACATCTCATGATGTAAATTAACTACATCATATAAATCTAATTTCAACTTAGGATCACATCCTAAAATGATTCATGATTAACATCAGCTTTAGGCTTAATCATAAGAAGAACAAAATTCTTACTTGAATTTACCAGCTTATTTACCTGTCTAGCATTTACCATAGCAATGTTTGTCTTCTTGCGATGTGCTCTAACAATGAACTCCTTGCCATCTTTGAATAAATGATACTTGTTCTCATGATGATAGAAGATCGCTTTCCTGTCATACAAGTAAGGACTCCCTACTACAATACCAGTGATTTCAAGCGGAACCACATCTAATTCGACTGTGTCAACAAAATTTGTAGTGATTGAAAACCACAATATACATTTCTTTGAAACTTGTAGATTTGCATCCTTACAAATCCAACCGAATGGATATGGTTTTGGATGTGGTATGGTCTCAAGGTTAAGTTTCTTAACCAAATCTTCAGAGATTAAGTTTTTTTGTGACCCACTTTCAAACAATGTGTCAATCTTAGTATGCTTGGATATGACCCTCACATGAAACATTTCTATTCTTTCTTCTTCATTTGGAGTGTTTATGTGACCGTTTGATGTACTGGTACAAGGTTTAGTTTAAATTTCTTTTCCCTTCATGTTATTCAATCCCATGGCTATAATCTTAGATTCATCACCGGAATCAGATCCTAAATCATGTTGAGCTGTAGCAGCAGCTTTCTGTTTCCCTTTGTTGTTGGGTTTCTTTGGCATCATTTCAAGATGTAATTTCCAACAACGAGCTTCATCATGGCCTTATGTTGAACAATTTTTACAAACCAATTTTCTCCCTCTTTTTTAACAGATGCATTCTTTTTGTTTTTATCTTTTGATGTCTTCTCCTTGACTTTACCCTTAAAAGGTTTCTTCCTACCCTCTTCAGAATTTTTTTCCCTCTAGCTTCTAGATGTGTGGCCTGAACACATACTTCATCTAGACTGGTGGGGTTAAACATGAGAATAGTATGTTTTAGGTAGCTATGTAAGCCTCCTGTTAGCCACCTATAAAATTTTTTATATCAAAATGTGGCTAAATCATTTTTGAAGCCTTCAAGAAAGAGATTTTATTGCTTAAAATGTTATCTCTTGAAGACTCTTGAAGACATCATGTCCTTTGTTCAAATATTCACTGCTGTTTCCATTTCAAACTCTGAGATTCTGCTGATTTCATAGAGGAAAGACTGCTGCAAAATACCACTTCTCCCTTCCTTTCACTTGAAACTAACCTTCATTTCTACCCCTTCATTTCCCATGGAATCCCTCTATTTTCCATTATTCTCCATTTCCCCTTCATACAATCCATTTTACAAAGTTTAAAACTCACTTTTAAACTTTGCAGAAACCCCCAAATCCATTATAAAATCCTCAAAAAATCATAAAAATACACTTTTTGTATTACAGGCTTAAGCCCCTCTGGGCTAAGTCCTAATCACTTCCCCACAATATGCCCTGGCGCTAGAATCAAGTGCTAAGCCCTTTCGGCGCTTATCGCATCGGAGAAATCAGAGCGCGCAAGTCTATTTCTTATGGCAAGTCCTCCGATTGCGATTAGCCCTTTGTTTATAAACCCCCGATCTTATCCTTGTTTCATATAACCACAGAGCCCGCATCCGGCGCTAAGCATTGTTTAAAACCCATCTCCGATGCATATTTCCCTTTTTAAATTCAATAAACCCACTTTTCTAAGTTTCGGTCTAAACCCGCCGGAGCAATGTCTTTTAATATAAATGGGTAGATTGAAAAGCCCCGCATCAAAGTTCCGATGCGATTAAGCCCCATTTGTATAAACTCCCGTTCTCCGTTTCTCTACATATAAACCTGCGCCTGGGACGAAGAGTTAAAGTCCCGAAGCGCTAATCACATCGGAGAAAATCAAAATGGTTAGATTGAAAAGCCCAACCTTCCAATGCGATTAGCCCTTATATATATAAGCCCTGGGCCTATCGCACTTGATATTAACCAATGGCCCCGCAGACGGGCAAAAAGCCTTTTCATGTATATATAACCCACCCGAGCCATTAAAACCTTTGTTTTTAATTAAATTTTTGGTGTTTTATATTATAACATGGTCCTACTCGTTCATTGGTTGGAGCCCTTCTCTGCCGTTGATCATTGGGCCGATTTGATGGCCAGCGCTGTATCGCATCGGAAAATTTCATCGGGCGCGTTTATATTTTATACCTCGCTTCCTGATTGGTCATTCCCCGATCCATCTTCCACGGTCGATCTGATCTACATATCGACGACCCATAGTCAATCGCATCGGCACCATTCAGTTTTGTTCCCCTGCCGATCGCCAAGCCCCGATTACATCTGGGCTGTCCACGTGTCCAGATCGGACGATCCAGATCAATCCTCCGACTTTGGTTATATTCTATACGTTTTGCTTCATAATGCTTTTCGGCCAATCGTAGCCGTTGATCTCTGTAGATCAACGGTCCTCATTAACCCATTCTCTGCCTTTGTATCATTTTCATTTGATCCCCAGATGCAATCTCCGCCATTGATCCTCACATTCAATGGCTCGTATTAACCCTGACAGGCCTGCCTCCTGTGGGTTCTGCCTTCCTCAGTTTTTGATCACAACCATCCATTCTTGATCCAACGGCCCAGATTGAAACCACCCATCCTCATTCCGCCCGCGCATCTATCCAATATCGCGCTCGCTTCCCCACCGTTAGATATGAGGTCCCAGATCTAATGGCCCACGTTCTATATCGCGAACTTTCAGCGCAGACGTTAATTTCCAAAATTTACGTGATATAAGTTGTTTTCTGATGCCACGTGTTGGGTGTGGACGCATATCGCGTTCGAAAATGCAATACCGCCTACCCGCCTTTTTCTCACGTGAAAACAACTGTTTTTCCCTCACGAAACCACTTTCCTCATTTTTCATTGTGTTATTGCGCATGCTCCCTGCCGTTGATCTCTGCAGATCAATGACCCAGATCTAATCTGGCCTTTCCCTATCGCCCTCCGCCCCTTCCAAAGGTTTTCAACATGCAATCTCCGCCGTTGATCTCGTGGCCTGATCCCATCCGACGGCCCACGATCATCTCGAAACCCCAATTTCAATTCCTAACAAATTTCCTCCGCCAAAGGGATTTTTCTCTTTTTATTTGTATTTTCTCACATATTACACCCATATTATTATAAAGTGACTCATTCACTTTGTGTATTCACAACTAATCCCCACCATTGATCTTTGCTAGATCGACGGATCCAACTTAATCTCCACCATTTGCTCCTAACCATAGCCTCCTAAGTAGTTCTACCACATAAACATAGGATTTATTAATGTTTATTGTTTTATATAGGTTTCTAAGGTTTTTCCATTATATTAAAGGAAAACCAAAGGCTGGGGATGACGATCCCCCATGCCTTTGTGCATACAAAAGGATCATTCCAAAGGGTTCAAAGTCACGTTTCATCAATGCTTCATGGGCATTGATGCCATATGAGCCCTTTACGGCACTTGCACATCAAAAAGACATAGAGAATTAAATCAAAACAAAGGTATTAGTGTAAAAGAACAAAACATAGAAGGACAGAGGATTTAAGACTTTTTTCACAGTTTTGGAGGATTACAGCTAAGATCGAAAATCAAAAGCCTAATCCCGCAAATTAAAACACAATTAAAGACAAATCAAAGAGTTATCAGTCAGAAAGAGCCTCCACTACCACAACAGAGGCTAATTGATTCCTCTCAGCTACCCAATGCCACCTGTAGCCTCAAGCATTCAACAGAGGCCGAGCTATGATTAGAAAAGAAGATATTTGCCTCAGTGCAGTCGAATAGTTAATTCTGGCAAAGGAACTTAATGCAAAAATATCAGCAAAGTTACTACAACATGAAACAGAGCCTTAAAGTCAACAAAAGCTCTCACCGAGCTTAAATCTTAAATGTAAAACAATTAACACATACAGAACATTTGTAAACTTCTTCATGGAGCCCATCAAAGGCCGAGAAGTATTAAAGTCTGTATTAATTGACCTAGGAGATCTTTTATCAGATCCCACCTCCTCTTTTCTTCTATAAATACTCCTGTAGAAGATGGGAAAATGTGGGTTGCAGAACTTTGAAATATACTTGAGCTTGAAACTTCTACTTGTAAATAGTGTTCACGGGCTCTTGAAGCTCTGCTTGTGATTGGATAAGTTAGTCTGAGAAGTGAAGATGATTGCTGAACTGAAACATTGGACTTAAAGCTGTAACTGGTTTGAAGCATCAAAACAGGCTGATTTATGGGATCTTGGTCTATGTCAACGGTGATGTTTTTCTTATTGTAAATTGTTATTTTATTTCTGTTTTCACTTTGTCCATCTTCTCTGATAAAGAACAACTAGCATGAGTTAGGATCTAATGTATATCAGTACCCTTCTCTGACTGATAAGCTTTGTCTAAATGTTTTCTTCCAAATCGTGTTGTTTAGGAATGATTTAATTCAGTTTCAAGCAGTTAGGAATGCTGGCATTCCCTCGTCCTACTGTCTAGGATAATTGTTATTCTTGAATGTTATTTTCAGTTTATGTTAAGTAGAGATGAACTAAGGAAGTTATGGTGAGCCCTGTCCTTTAATTTTATGCCCAAAGACTGTCTGAAAGTTTCCCTAAGAATGTGTTGAAAGCTGGCTAGTTTCAAAGTACTTACCAGATCTTAGACTTTTCTTTGTTATCTTATGTGTTTGTCTTGAAAGTTTACCAAGTAAAGTAGAGCTAGTAGAGGTTTATGGTGAGCCCTGCCCACTAGTTTCTTCTCCAATAGTTGCTTTTAAAGTTTCCCTTTGTGTTTTAAATGTTTTCTATGGAAAGTGCATCAAAAGCTGGCTAGTTTCAAAGTACTTATTGGATCTTAGATCACTTTTATGTCTTTCTTAAGTGTATGCCAAAATCTGGCTAGTTTCAAAGTACTTACCAGATCTTAGGCTGCTCTTTGTTCTTCATTTGTTTAATTCCCCTTCTTGTTGTATCATTTCATTCCATAAAATCAACTTTAAAGAGATCCTTAGACATAGATGACTTGCCCCATGTACCACTCTTGAACCATTTTGTTTCAATTAAATCCTATTATGACTCCATAGCCCAATGGACTAAAAACCAGCGTTATATCTATCTTCCAACCAAAGCTTGTTCTAATTGCTTGCAACTTCACACCTTTGAAACTCTTTGCATTTATAACTTTCCACTCAAATAATAATCATGCTCAACCATCCAAAACAAACAAAAAAACTCGGACTTCATAACTAGCCTAATATCATTACCCAAAAGCTTTTAAAGATAAATCCATCTTTTCACTTATTGGAGAGATCCCTCTCCGGATTCAGGAGGGCTAGATCCTAGAATCCCAAAGTGGTTGAAATAGTGTTCTCCCTGCAGTAAAACTTTTCCAATCTTGCTGATTACAGGGAGCTAACATCTCTGGCGACTTCGCTGGGGAATGGTAATCATGATGAAACTTGTTTTAATCAGTGACAAACTAGGTAAATCCTAGGATTCTCATAAGAGTTTATCTAACCTTGAAGGATCAACTGGCTTAGCCATAAGAGTAGAATATCTTTGTCTCATAACCATAGCTAAGTTGTGAAACAGATTTAGGACATTATTAACAACCAATAGGACTGAAAAATAACTCAGAAAACCCAAAAAACATTTCAAATTAGTATTCAATAAACATGGTGGTGGACCATAAAACCTTTTACCTCCAAAAGAGATAAAAACTTCCACTTGGCGACTCCACAATCCTAAATAGACCTTAAGACTCCACTGGGAATACCCATAATCTTTGTAACAGCATTCAAACTCAGTTAGAGGACTGTAGGATTAAAATTTGTGTAAAACAAATTAGTTAACCTTTTAAAGACTGTCATATCTGGTTGAACTTTTCCTGTTCAGTAGGGTCCGAAAAATACAGCATAGTGGCTCCTAGAAAGATTCATACCAGAGCCTACCCTGACCCAAACCCACCTGAGCTAGTTGATAACCCAGAAAGTATCCTTAGGAAGTCTCCTAAGATAAATTTTTCAACTGTTTTTAGAACACCTTTGAGAGCTAATTCAGTTCCTGAAAATCTTTCAGCTATACAACAATCACAGGTTGACTTAGTAAATCCCTTTAGAACTAGGTCACTTGATGATATAATTCGGATAGACTCTAAGTCTTCACTTTCATCACCTGAAACAAGTGAACATCCTGGTAGTAGAGAAACAACACCACTTGATTCACATTTCCTTTTCGATTTAGGTGTCTCTCATCCAAGATCAGCTCAACGATCTATTCCTGGTCCATCCACATCTGTTCACCCTACATCCACTGTTCAAACCACTCCACTTCAGCCCACTTTTTCTCTTGTTAATCCACCTCTTGTGAATCCACCCCCACCACATATCATGGCAGCATGGTATGCTCCCTTAGTCCTTCCTGTACCATTAGTCAATCTTCCACAGGACTATCAGTCCAAAATACCATTATATGATGCTAGTAATGCTACCAATGCATCACAACATCTGGATAAAATGAATGGCTACTTTGACAGAAATGAAATTGATGATGAATATGTCAAACTAAGACTATTTTCTCAGAGTCTAGGGGGAGAAGTAAGAAAATGGTTTAAAGGCTTGGCCCCCCATAGTGTCAATGATCTCCAGGCCTTCCATCAGACATTCTTAAACAAATGGGAAGTGAAGAAGAATCCTCTCCAAATCCTCTCCGATTACAGGAACCTCCACAGAAACACTGGGGAAAGTGTACAAGCTTACTGCACTAGATTTAACAGTGTATTTAATGCACTTCCCCCAGATCTAAAACCTCCACAAGGCTCAGCGTTAAACAAGTTTCCTGAAGGGTTTGACCCTGAAATGGCCTATCAGCTGAGAGAAAGAGATCCTTTAACCCTTGAGGATATGCAAAAAGGGGCTCTTGCTGTGGAATTTAACTTGATGGAGAAAAGAGCAAGGATGAATAATGGAAGAGAGTTTCCTTCAGAGAAGAATCCACACCTTCTACTTCCAGCTCAAATATGGAAAGAATGTGGAGGAGATGATGAATAATATGAGCATTCTTGAGAGAGCACAAGTAAGTCGAAACCAAAATGCTCCTCCAAACAGAAACCAGAACCAAAATCATAATTTTAGAAGAAACCAACCTCCAAAAAGACCTAGGGAAGATGATAAAAAAATCACTCCTCCCTTTCATCAAAACTATATGAGTGAGGTTGAAGAAACAGATGAGCAAACAAAGGAAGATGATATCAACATGTTGGGAGTAGATAATGTTGACTTTGAGGTTCGTTATGATAGAAAACAAGGTCTTTACACACCCTATGATGACAAAAGAGATGATGATGAAAGTTATTATCAAGACATGGAGAATGTCATCATAGAATCTCAAAGGGAATATGACCTTAGAAGTAAAACCAATAAACAAACTCCCAACACCAAAACCTCTAACAAATATTCACAAAACAACACTATAAGTAAACCCAAAGTTGTAAGACAAAAAGACAAAACAATGGCTAGAAATTTTGACAAAGGTAAAGAGAAAGGCACTCAAAACAATGAAAAACAGAGTGCAGACCTTAGTAGTACTAACACTTCATCTAGTACTCCTGTTAAAACCATTTTGTCAAATGTAAATAGAACAGATCAGAAAACAGACTTTGTTGATAGACTGGTAGCTAATAAGGCTGAGACAAGCATTTCAAAGAATCAAATTCCTTTCAGCCTGGAGTAGGAAATCTCCAAAATTAAAATATCTGTTCCCTTGACCGAGTTAGCTGGCCAAAATATATATAGGACCCAAATTTTGAAGGCTTTAAATATAGAGGATAATAATGACACAGTCAATCTTAACGATGACCAGCCAGAGCTTATTTTTGGTCCAAAGATTGAAGGTAGGTATCAAGTGGGACCTGTTCCTCCCTTTTATGTAAGTTTAAATGTTCATGAAAAGATTTTTCACAATGCTATGCATGATTCCGAGGCTTCTCATAATTTAATGCCAAAAGCTGTAATGGAGAGCCTGGGTCTAGAAATCACCAGACCTTATAAAGACCTTTACTCCTTTGACTCGAGCAGAGTAGAATGTTTAGGATTAATCAAAGATCTTTGTGTTAACTTAGCCCAGATTCTAGCCAAATGTTTGGTCATGGATATAGTTGTGGCTGATGTGCCCCCAAAGTATGGAATGTTATTATCTAGGTCTTGGGGGGCTAAGTTACCAGGAACTATGCAGATGGACATGACCTATGTGACCATCCATGTGTTTAATCAGACGAGAAAACTTTACAAGGAGTCCGATATGCAGTATATGGTGACTAGTCAAGACAGACCCCAAAACTCTCTTTGTATTCTGTAAATACAGGCCTTGATTCTTTTATCCTATTTAACGATGAATCATTCAGTGAACAAGTCCCTTTAAATGAATTAATGGCCAATAGAGAGGAAGAAGTAAACACTACACAACTGTCAGAACAGTTTGCTGCATTTAAAAACTTTAGCAAACCAAACACAGGTCTTGAACTACAAATCCTGCATCCATCGCTTTTTCACCTTGAGAGTCAAGAAAGTAACCCTCAACGTAGTGAAAAACCTGAGGAGTTAAAACAAATTCAACTAAGTGCTGATGCTCAAGAACAATCAGAAAGCATGTTAGTTGAAGAGGGCAGTAATCAAACGAAGGAACCTGAAACTAGCCCTCTATGGAGTATGTACTTTGACAGGTCAAGCACTAGAAGCAACGCTGGTGCGAGTGTCTGGATTTGCAACACTGAGAACAACCACACAGAGAGCATTTCCTGTAAATTAAACTTTCAGTGTTCAAATAACATAGCGGAGTATGAATCCCTTCTATTAGGCTTACATTGGTTGAAAAAATTAGGAGCTAGAAGAATTAAAGTGCATGGGGATTCTGAACTAATCATTAGGCAGGTCAATGGGGAATACAACGCAAATCACCCAAGACTTAGAGCCTACCGAAACGATGTCGTGGATCTATTGAAAACTTTCGAGGAGTCCCAATTGATTTTTGTCCCAAGAAAAAGAAATAACGCGACCCACAACTTAGCTTTCGTAGCTAGAACATGTTTAACGCCATATGAAACCAAAAAATGCACAACTCAGATTAAATTCAGACCAACCGTTCCTGATAACAAAAAATATTAGCAAGTGTTCGACGGAGACAAACAAATAGAAGAATTCACGCAATTTAGAAATGAATTTGAACTACATAGTTTGGGTTCAGATTATGAAACAGACAGTAATAGTGAAGAAATTTTCTTGGTGAAGAAGAATAGTCTCCTGAGGTTGCTAATATAAATCTACTGTCTAGCAAACTTACAAATAAAACAAAATTGACTGCAGAGTTAGAAACAGAGGAGTTAGAAACCCTGCAGTCCAAAGATCAGAGTTTTCCTAAGGGTCTGGCCCCTTTAGAAGAGTTGTTTGATTTTAACGATGTGGCCAAGAAGCCAAAACTGGAGCCTGTAGAGACTGAAGTGGAAGAGTGCAATATAGGCACTGAACTAAAACCTATGATGATTAAACTCTCTAAGACTTTATCAGCTCACATCAAACTCAAATACATAGAGTTGTTTAAAGAGTTTTCTGATGTTTTTGCGTGGAGTTACGAAGATCTTAAATCCTATGACACTGAAATAATTCAACACAAAATTCCTCTCAAGGAAAACCAAAAACCATTCAAACAGAAACTGCGTAGAATAAACCCTGTTCAGCTACCTTTTGTTGAGAAGGAAATCAAGAAAATGTATGAAGCTAGTATTATTGTCCCTATTAGATATTATGAGTGGGTGTCTAATCTGGTGTCAGTTGAGAAGAAAACATGAGATATCAGGCTTTGTATAGACTTTAAAGACTTAAACAAAGCTTCATTGAAAGACAACTACCCTTTACCTAAGATGGATCATATTTTACAAAGGGTGGTAGGGTCTAAAAGAATTTCTTTGCTTGATGGCTATTCAGGGTACAATCAGATCTTAGTCCACCCTGATGATCAAATAAAGACAACTTTTACTACACCGTGTGGCACTTTCATGTATGTGAAAATGCCCTTTGGTCTAATGAATGCTGGAGCAACATTCCAAAGAGCCATGGACATAGCATTCTCGGAAGAATTGGGCTACTTCATCATTATATACCTTGATGATGTTACTGTGTTTTCAAAGACAGATGAAGAGAATTTAGCACATTTGAGAATTTTTTTTGAGAAATGTAGAAAGTTTGGAATATCTTTAAGCCCTAAGAAAACACTATTCGGTCTCCAAGAAGGTAAAATTATTGGGCACATCATTTTGGAAGAGGGTATTAAGATAGATCCAAGGACGATTGAGGCCATATTGCAAATCTCTCATCCTCGAAACATCAAGGAGTTACAATCTTTCATTGGAAAGATTAATTTCTTGAGAAGGTTCATTCCCGACTTGGCTAAGCTCCTTAGGAATATTACAAACATGCTGAAGAAGGAGCAAAGAGTAAAATGGACCTTGGAAGCGAAGAAGTCCTTTGGACTGGTAAAACAAGTGTTAACCAAAACACCACTTCTAATCAGTCCTGATTTTTCAAAAGATTTTTATATTTTTTCATTTGCATCAGAACATACAATAGCTGCTATCCTTTTACAGAAAAATCCACAAGGACAAGAGCAGCCTATTACATTTTTTAGCAAGGCTTTGAGAGATGCCCCTTTGAAGTATAACATTATGGAAAAGCAAGCCTTTGCTTTGGTTAAGGCTTTAAAAGATTTCATAGTATACATCTTGCACTCACACATTATTGCCTTTGTCCCAAATTCAGTTGTGAAAGATATTATAACACAGGACCCAGATGGTGAGAGAGGTAAGTGGATTGCTGTTATTCTTGAATATGATTTAGAGATAAAGCCCACTAAATTCATCAATGGCCAAGGTCTAGCTAGGTTGATGGTTGAATCAAATTTGGAAGTTCTTGATATTAATATGATTGATGCTTTAGATGAACAAGAGGAACTCTCAACCCCCATTATTGAAGACCATTTTATGAATTCCTCTTGGTATGCTGATATTTTATTTGTTTTGATTAATTTAAACACACCTCCCGGTTTATCAAAAACAAAGGCAAGGTTTCTGAAGTTAAAAGATGTAAACTATTGCATTATAGATAAAAGTATTTATTGGAAAAATGCATCTGGGATATTTCTTAAATGTTTGCCTGAGTTTGATGCAGAGAAGGTTAAGCACGAGTTCAATGAAGGAGAGTGTGGAGGCCATTTATACTGGAAGACAACAACCAATAAAATCCTAAGGGCTGGTTACTATTGGCCTACTCTCTTTCTTGATGTACACAAGATGATCATTGCCTATCATAAACGCCAAATTTTTGAAGGCAAAACGAAGCTGCTACCCCTACCTCTGCATCCAATCATTGTTGAGGCTCCTTTTCAATAGTGGGGACTTGACTTCATAGGAGAAATCCATCCACCATCCTCTGCCCAACATAGATGGATTCTCACTGCTACAGACTACTTCACCAAATGGATAGAAGCCATCCCTTGTAGGCAAGCCAATGATTCTATCATTATTAAATTCATGGAGACTAATATTCTCTCTAGATTTGGCTGTCCTACCAAGATCATCACTGATAATGCAGCAGCATTTGGATCCAAGAAGATGGTTGAGTTCTGCCACAAATATCAGATAACATTGGGTCATTCCACAGCCTATTACCCTCAAGGTAATGGACTTGAAAAATCCTCAAACAAGAGTTTGGTGAACATAATCAAGAAGCTGTTGGAAGACAACAATAATTATTGGTACACAAATCTTGTTCATGCACTTTGGGCTGACAGATTGACATTGAAGAAATCTATTGGTATGTCACCCTACCAGCTTGTGTATGGCACAGATGCAATTTTTCCTACCAGCCTTGGTGTACCAGTTATGAAGTTAATTCAAGAGGTTCGGTTTGAAGATAATGACATGATCAGAAGGATAAATCAAACTATTCATCTTCAGAAAACCAGAGAGGAGGTTTATAACAAAGCATTGCAGAAGCAGGACAACATCAAAAAGATTTTTGACAGAAGAACAAAGGCCAACAATTTCAATGTTGGGGACAAAGTTTTAAAGTGGGACTCCAGGAGAGAAGACAAGGGCAAGCATGGAAAATTTGACAACTTGTGGCTTGGCCCTTACTTCATTCATTCAACTGCTGGTAATAATGCCTTTTTCTTACAAGAGTTGAATGGAGCAGAATTGTTTGGGGGTCCTGTCAATGGCAGGATGCTTAAACATTACTTCTCTTGACCCTATTTTTTTCTAAAAGCCTTTTTATCTTTTTATTATTATAAATATTTCACCCATCATTGCATTCAAAGTTAGAAAAATCAAAAATACAAAAACAATAGAAGAAAGAAAAGAGGGCAGATTGTAAAAACAGTAAAGGTACAACCCCATACCAAAAAAAAAAAGGAAAAAAAAAAAAAATCTGAAAGTGTGCAAGCTTAGAAGCCACTCCTAAAAAACACACTCCTAATTAGTCACACAACCTAATCTTGACTAAGTAGTTTTAAATTTACTGCTGATAGGATAGTGAATTCGATTTGCGAAACAATTTAATCTTGGCTTATCAGTAGGTAGATTAGGCTAGAAATTAAAGGTTCAAACATGCTCAAAATCTGAACCTAAGTTTCCAAATAAGAATGAATCAAAACTGTTTAATTTTCTGAGTCAAAACAAATGAGAAACTGGTTCTAATCAGCTCAAAATCTGAACCAGACAACAAGGAAAAAAAATCTCAAACAGAAGCAAAAACAGAGTTGAAAAAAGATGAAGGAAGTGCTTTGAATTTTCAAATCTTAAAGCATTCCATTTTGATTTAATTTTCTGCAAAATAATATCTATGTGCAGCTTGTTTTTTATGCCATAGATCAGCACCAAGTTAGACTGTTCAATCCTGACTTGTATGCTTTTAAATTTCTGTTTTAGAAATTAGAGAATAAAAATATGTTACACTGTTAAATCCTAACAGATTAGTAGATTAGGTAGAGAAACATATGGACTCAATTGTTTAATCTGAGTTCATGGAGAAATAAGGAGTAGAAGTAGATTAGTTTTATGCTTTCAAAAGAATAAAATGTTGTAAAAAGAGTTTGCCAATCCAAGTACACTCTAAAGAAGAAAAAATGTTAGATCAGTAGGATTGGGTAGGTAGAAAGCTTGTGTTGATGAAGATCCATTGTTTTTCATGGCTGCTAACATTTTTCACAGCAAAGGAAGACCATTCAAGTAAAGAAAGGCATCCCAATGGATAAGGCACTGATCAACCTCCCAGAGAATGCAGGTCTGAATTTCTTGATGCCTTCAAAAAGACACCATCCCCAAGTGGAGCCACTGTTAGCTACCTATAAAATTTGTTATATCAAAAGGTGGCTAAATCATTTTTGGAGCCTTCAAGAAACATGTTTTATTGCTTAAAATTTTATCTCTTGAAGACTCTTGAATACATCATGTCCTTTGTTCAAATCTTCACTACTGTTTCCATTTCAAACTTTGAGATTCTGCTGATTTCATAGAGGAAAGACTGCTGCAAAATACTACTTCTCCCTTCCTTTCACTTCAAACTAACCTTCATTTTTACCCCTTCATTTCCCATGGAATCCCTCTATTTTCCATTATTCTCCATTTCCCCTTCATACAATCCGTTTTACAAAGTTTAAAACTCACTTTTAAACTTTGCCGAAACCCCCAAATCCATTAGAAAATCCTCAAAAAATCATAAAAATACACTTTTTGTGTTACAGTCTTAAGCCCCTCTGGGCTAAGTCCTAACCACTTCCCCACCATATTCCCTGGCGTTAGAACCAAGTGCTAAGCCCTTTTGGCGCTTATCGCATCGGAGAAATCAGAGCGCACAAGTCTATTTCTTATGGTAAGTCCTTCGATTGCGATTAGCCCTTTGTTTATAAACCCCCAATCTTATCCTTGTTTCATATAACCACAGAGCACACATCTGGCGCTAAGCATTGTTTAAAACCCATCTCCGATGCATGTTCCCCTTTGTAAATTCAATAAAACCACTTTTCTAAGTTTCGGTCTAAACCCGCTGGAGCAATGTCTTTTAATATAAATGGGCAGATTGAAAAGCCCCGCATCAAAGTTCTGATGCGATTAAGCCCCATTTGTGTAAAATCCTGTTCTCCGTTTCTCTACATATAAAACTGCGCCCGGGACCAAGAGTTAAAGTCCCGAAGTGCTAATCGCATCGGAGAAAATCAAAATGGTGAGATTGAAAAGCCTGACCTTTCGATGCGATCGACCCTTATATATATAAGCCCTGGGCCTATCACACTCCATATAAACCAATGGCCCCGCAGACGAGCACCAAGCCTTTTCATGTATATATAACCCACTCGAGCCATTAAAACCTTTGTTTTTCATTAAATTTTTGGTTTTGTATATTATAACATGGTCCCGCTCGTTCATTGGTCGGAGCCCTTCTCCGCCGTCGATCATTGGGCTGATTCGATGGCCAACGCTGTATCGCATCGGCAAATTTCATTAGGCGTGTTTATATTTTATATACCCCCCCCCCCCCCCCAATTGGACATTCCCCGATCCATCTTCCACCGTCGATTCGATCTACAGATCGACGACCCATAGTCAATCGCATCGGCACCATTCAGTTTTGTTCCCCCGCCGATCGCCAAGCCCCGATTACATCTGGGCCGTCCACATGTCCAAATCGAATGGTTCAGATCAATCCTCCGACTTTGGTTATATTCTATATGTTCCGCTTCATAATGTTTTTAAACCAATCACAGCCATTGATCTCTGTAGATCAACGATCCTCATTAACCCATTCTCCGCCTTTGTATCATTTTCATTTGATCCCCAGATGCAATCTCCGCCATTGATCCTCACATCCAACGGCTCGTACTAACCCCGACAGACTTGCCTCCTGTGGGTCATACCTTCCTCAGTTTTTGATCACAGTCGTCCATCCTTGATCCAATGGCCCAGATTGAAACCACCCATCCTCATTCCGCCTGCGCATCTATCCAATATCGCGCTCGCTTCCCCACCGTTAGATCTGAGGTCCCAGATCTAACGACCCACGTTCTATATCGCGTAACTTTCAGCGCTGAGGTTAATTTCCAAAATTTACCCGATATAAGTTGTTTTTTGATGCCACGTGTCGGGCAGGGGCGCTCGCGTTCGAAAAGGCAATACCGCCTACCCGCCTTTTTCTCACGCAAAAACAACTGTTTTTCCCTCCTGAGACCACTTTCCTCATTTTTCATTGTGCTCCCCGCCGTTGATCTCTGCAGATCAACGACCCAGATCTAATCTGGCCTTACCCTATCGCCCTCCGCCTCGTCCAAAGGTTTTCAACGTGCAATCTCCGCCGTTGATCTCGTGGCCTGATCCCATCCGACGGCCCACGATCATCCCAAAACCCCAATTTCAATTCCTGGAAAATTTCCTCCGCCAAAGGGATTTTTCCCTTTTTCTTTGTATTTTCTCACATCTTACGCCCATATTATTAAAAAGTGACTCATTCACTTTGTGTATTCACAACTAATCCCCACCATTGATCTTTTCTAGATCGACAAATCCAACTTAATCTCCACCATTTGCTCCTAACCACAGCCTCCTAAGAAGTTTTACCACATAAACATAGGATTTATTAATGTTTATTGTTTTATGCAGGTTTCTATGGTTTTTCCATTATATTAAAGGAAAACCAAAGGCTGGGGATGACGATCCCCCATGCCTTTGTGCATACAGAAGGATCATTCCAAAGGGTTCAAAGTCACATTTCGTTAATGCTTCATGGGCATTGATGCCATATGAGCCCTTTGCGGCACCTGCACATCAACAAGACACAGATAATTAAATCAAAACAAAGGTATCAGTGTCGACGAACAAAATGCAGTAGGACAGAGGATTGAAGACTGTTTTCATAGTTTTGGAGGATTACGGCTAAGATCGAAAATCGAAAGTCTAATCCTTCAAATTAAAACACAATTAAAGACAAATCAAAGAGTTATCAGTCAGAAAGAGCCTCCACTGCCACATCAGAGGCTAATTGATTCCTCTCAGCAACCCAATGCCACCTGTAGCCTCAAGCATTCAATAGAGGCCGAGTTATGATAAAAAAAGAAGATATTTGCCTTAGCGCAACCGAATAGTTAATTCTGCCAAAGGAACTTAATGCAAAAATATCAGCAGAGTTACTACAACATGAAACAGAGCCTTAAAGTTAACAAAAGCTCTCACCTAGCTTAAATCTTAAATGTAAAACAATTAACACACATAGAACATCTGTAAACTTCTTCATTGAGCCCATCAAAGGTTGAGAAGTATTAAAGTCTATATTAATTGACCTAGGAGATATTTTATCAGATCCCACCTCCTCATTTATTCTATAAATACTCCTGTAGAAGATGAGAAAATGTGGGTTGCAGAACTTTGAAATATACTTGAGCTTGAAACTTCTACTTGTAAATAGTGTTCACGGGCTCTTGAAGCTCTGCTTGTGATTGGATAAGTTAGTTTGAGAAGTGAAGATGCTTGCTGAACTAAAACATTGGACTTAAAGATGTAACTGGTTTGAAGCATCAATACAAGTTGATTTATGGGATACTGGTCTATGTCAATGGTGATGTTTTTCTTATTGTAAATTGTTATTTTATTTTGGTGATGTTTTTCTTATTGTAAATTGTCATTTTATTTCTGTTTTCACTTTGTCCATCTTCTCTGATAAAGAACAACTAGCATGAGTTAGGATTTACTGTATATCAGTACCCTTCTCTGACTGATAAGCTTTATCTAAATGTTTTCTTCCAAATCATGTTGTTTAGGAATGATTTAATTTAGTTTCAAGTAGTTAGGAATGCTGGCGTTCCCTCGTCCTACTGTCTAGGCTAATTGTTATTCTTGAATGTTATTTTCAGTTTATGTTAAGTAGAGATGAACTAAGGAAGTTATGGTGAGCCCTGTCCTTTAGTTTTATCCCCAAAGACTGTCTGAAAGTTTCCCTAAGAATGTGTTGAAAGCTGGCTAGTTTCAAAGTAATTACCAGATCTTAGAATTTTCTTTGTTAACTTATGTGTTTGTCTTGAGAGTTCACCAAGTAAAGCAGAGCTAGTAGAGGTTTATGGTGAGCCTTGCCCACTAGTTTCTTCTCCAACAGTTGCTTTTAAAGTTTCCCTTTGTGTTTTAATTGTTTTCTATGGAAAATGCATCAAAATCTGGCTAGTTTCAAAGTACTTACCAGATCTTAGGCTGCTCTTTGTTTTTCATTTGTTTAATTCCCCTTATTGTTGTATCATTTCATTCCATAAAATCAACTTTAAAGAGATCCTTAGACATAGATGACATGCCCCATGGACCACTCTTGAACCTGTTTGTTTCAATTAAATCCTATTATGACTCCATAGCCCAATGGACTAAAAACCAGCATTATATCTATCTTCCAACCAAAGCTTGTTCTGATTGCTTGCAACTTCACACCTTTGAAACTCTTTGCATTTAGAACGTTCCACTCAAATAATAATCATGCTTAACCATCCAAAACAAACGAAAACCCTCGGACTTCATAACTAGCGTAATATCATTACCCAAAAGCTTTTAAAGATAAATCCATCTTTGCACTTATTGGAGAGATCCCTCTCTGGATTCAGGAGGGCTAGATCCTAGAATCCCAAAGTGGTTGAAATAGTGTTCTCCCTGCAGTTGGAATTTTCCAATATTGCTGATTACAGGGAGCTAACACCTCCTATGTACTTTAACAAAGTATATTGGCTATGCAAATCCACTCCTAATAAGAGAGCTCTTCTCCTAAATTCTTGGGTGTATTCTTGCACATTTTTTCCCTTTAATTGCCTAAAGTTCCGCCAGTTCATGATGCCTTTCTGCATATGAGCTAATGGATAAAACTGTTGTTTAATAGTAG
This sequence comes from Pinus albicaulis, assembly GCA_034641835.2. NCBI lineage: Eukaryota > Viridiplantae > Streptophyta > Pinopsida > Pinales > Pinaceae > Pinus > Pinus albicaulis. Next base: position 400,989,204 of record CM076575.1, on the reverse strand, counting down.
TAATGAAATCTGACCATGATAGAATAATCTTAGCATGCTTCTTGATTTCCTCCTTTGTCTTGGATTCCCACCAAACAAGTGGTGCACCTTCCATTCTCAATGAAGCTAATTGAATTTTTATATTATCATCTTGAAGGTTCTGGATTTTCAAATAGACCTCCAATTGTCTAATCCAATTATCAAGCTTTTCTGCATTGACTTCACCATTAAACGTTGGCAGTTCATAATTAACATCAAGTTAAAAAAAAAAAAACAAAAAAAACAAACTTTTAGCTGTGTTCTTTGACTTGTGTGGTTGATGTACTGAAGAAGAAGTAGAGGATGATGATGATGATGGCTCTCCATTGCCTCCATTTCCCTTCTTTGACTTATCTTCATCATGGTGACCTCCTGAAGATCCTTGTCCTTCCTTGTGAAGTTTAGATCCTTCTCCTTCCAGTCTCTCATTCCTTTCTTGATAAAGGATTCTAACCATCTCAGTGATGTCAAGAAATGCTTTCTCGAACACTCTTTCTTCCTCTTTGGGATCAACTTATTCATGGATTTCTCCTTCCTCTTGAGGCATTCTTAATGAACCTTCTACTTCTTTAGGAGGTGAACTAGGTGGCAGCGATTATGGAAATATTGCTCTCCTTTGCTTTGGCTTTTCTTGATACCCTTCTACTTCCACCAATTTGCCTTCTCCTCTCTTGAGCTTGAGACTTGTGATCATCTAAAACTTGCAAACAATTAAACAATTATTTGCACTAAACAACACCAGAGAATAAACTCTAGCTCTGATAGCAATATGATTTGAAATGATTGTATTAGTTTTGCTGTGCTAAGTGTCTTTTCAGTTTATAAACATGTGCATAATAAGTTCATTAGTTTTCATAGGGATTGAGGTGTTTGTCCATGAATTGTAGATGATTTTTAGTGAATTAGAAGCATAAAACAAGCTTAAATAACACTGAAAAACAATGTAAAATAGAGAAATAAGTTACCACATGAAATTTAAATAGTAGGCATGATGAAGCAGTTCACCCCTCCTGGGCTACATCTGCTGGTCCAACTCCCAATGGCATGTCCATCTTTCATTATGCTCAAAATTTTGTTATCACATGTAGTTACGGTGCTCTAATGGTTGTTTTCTCTACAACAATGGCTCCAGAATGCTACAATTAGTCAAAAAAGACTCTTCATTCACTCAGAATGGGAGCAAATTGAGTCTCCTACTCTTTTGCCCAGTTTTGCCTAGAAAAGCTCCACTAAAAGTGGAGAACTCCACTTAACTGGAGTTAAAATAGAAAATCCCACCATTTTGAGCATGCCCATCAACCTGACCGTCAGAATTAACTGTGGCAATAAATTTCTGTGGTTGGGGTGGCCACATGCCAACCCCAAACCACGATTATCGCAATCATCGACAGAACTTGGGGTAGTAACTCTGGTTGAAAGTTTTAAACTCTGGTTTGAATGCTAGAGGTTAGCGGAAACCGCAGAGTTAACGTTTAAACGTGGCCATGTGATACATAGCACGAAACTGCTGATAGTTAGCTGTCGGGTTTAATGCTTATCCGCAGAGATGTGGTTACATATTTTGTTTGCCATGTGAATGCTCAGGGGAACTGCTGGTGGGTTGGGACTACCAGCGGTTCCCAACCCAAACTGCAATTTCATTAAACTTTAACATAAACCCGCATCCCATCAAGTTAAGAATCATTGTGAAGATCGGGTGGTTACACGTGCGTGTGCTTGGCCGGAGGTCTGAGGGTCAATTCCTGCGGCCTCCAACAAAATTTTAGCATGCAGTTTCAGGGTCATGTAGCGGCCTCAGGGCTGGGCACGTGGCACCTTCTGATTGGCCCTCTCCAAACTGTACCTTCGAATAAGAAGTTGACACTTGTCATCCATTGATTGGACTGGTGGAAAGGGATATTATTCAGAATATTCCTTTTTTGTTGACCGTACCTCCACCCATTTGCTGACTATGCATCCCAGTCAAAGTTGGTCAAATAATCACAAATTTTCCTATTTTTAATTTCGATCAAAACGCGATATCTCCCTCATACGACATCGGTTTTTCAAACCGTTTGCAATGCTAGAATCAAGAAGACGAGATATACACAAATTTTTTCGTTTCAACCCAATCCTGTAACTTTGAATTTTGTGCAAAATTTATGAACTCCTGATAAAAAGGCGAGAAGGATCTTGTTAGAGGGAGTTCAAGATCATATTGTATCGAGTATCCATGGGAAGGTGAATCCATATGCTATGTGGAATGCCTCGATAGATCTGTTTCAGAATAAAAACGACCACAAGAAGTTGGCGCTGAAGGACAAACTTAGAAAGATCAAGATGGAGGAGGGCGAGATGGTACCAACATACTTAGCGAAGTTCACTAAATGACAAGATGAGCTTGGAAGTGTTGGTGTGACCATAACTGATGATGATTTTGTGAGCTTAGCACTTTTAAGCAGTCCTAAGAGTTGGCATAGTTACCAGGACTCTATGAATGGGAGGGAGAAGTTACCAGAGTGGGAGCGTTTGTGGTCCGACTTGGTAATAGAAGAGATGAGGCAGAGCACCAGAGACGAGACCTCCAACACCAAAAAAGAAGAAGATTGTGCAGTGGTCAGAAAAGGAAAGAAGTCCCAAGGCGAAGAGGGCAAGAGAGACTTGTCTAAGATCAAGTGTTTTCACTGTCACGAGCATGGGCACTATGCCTCAAATTGTCCACAGAAGAAGGAAAGCAAGAAGGAGACTGCAGTTGTAGCAGGCGAAGCGTTGGCTTCAAAGTTCGAGCTTGATTTTAATCTCATTACATGCATGGCCAACATTGTAATGGGATGCATGTGGTATCTAGACAACGGTGCCTCGTTCCATATGACGGGGAATAGAGATCTCTTCAGTGACTTGGAGGAGAAGGACCACCAACAGAACATAGAGTTTGGAGATGATGGGAGGTATAGCATGACCGACATAGGTACAATTACCTTTCATAGGGAGTCTAGCTCCCCTCTTAGACTAACAGATGTTTTGTATGTTCTAGGCCTAAGCAAGAATATTGTCTCTGTAGCAATATTGGAAGACCATGGTTATGATGTGATGTTTAGAAAAGGAAAGGTTTTCCTTAAACACATAGCCACAAGATAGGTGAAACAAATCGGTGTAAGAGTCAAGAACCTGTATGCGCAGATTAGAGTTGGCAGCAGTGCATAGGGCACGAATGTAGATGTCAACAGCAACACAGAGAGTCCAGTAGATAGGTGCAGTAGGATCCAGCAGTCAGAAGACTCCGATGAAAGATGTATTATACTGATTCAGTTGTTCAGAGGCTATTCAGTTTCAAGAGTTTCGGGTGCAAACAACACTAGAGAAGTGTTTCATGAAGAACATTCCAAAGGTACTGGATCAAGATAGATTGAATTCCTTTCTTGTTGAGAGGGAGTGTTGAAATTTTCAACAAGAAAATGTGAAACTGGCAACCCGAAAGAACAAAAATTTACCACATAATAGTGTGGGATTCCAGTCACACATTGGTGAGGAATTCAATTACACATTAGTGCTAAATGTGGGCGTGTAATTTATTTTTCCCTTAAATAAATTGGACAATAAATTGTAATTTCATCTCATAACTACTTGTATCAGTTAACTAAGTCATGAAGACTGAGTTAGCTCAATAAATTAGAGTTGAGGGTGTAAGATGAGGCATGTAGAGTGATTATAATATTTTGGCGGTCCAGTTTCAGTTGTAGCACTAGTGTGGTGTGAGTGTAATCAATTAACTCAAATTAATTGAGTTAAAATTAGTTTAACTAGTTCTAACTGAGTGATGAGTTAGTGAGAGGTCCAGTGAATTAAATTAGATTTAATTCACAAGTAGTAATCAATCAGATAGCTAATGATTCACTATTAATAGCTGCTTGCATGTTAGTTCTGATGAATACCCAGTTGAGACAGAGGGTAAAGGGAAGATAACTATCAGTTGTATTATTAGCCAATTGCCCGGGTGCAGTTATAAAGCCATAGGAAGCCCATGATGGATTGCGTAGGCAAGGAAGATTGTAATTCCTATTTAATAGGGATTTATTTGCCTAGGGATTGCATGAGAAAGGATGGGCTTAGTAGAGGCTGAGAATTGGCTAAGTGTTTGTCAATTTTGCATTAGAATTGGATAAGTGTTTGTCAATTTTGCCTGAGAATTGTTAGTTAGTTTTGAGTAGGATCAAAGTGAAACAGTCAGGAGAGTGCAAGATTTTCTCGGTGTGAGAAATCATTGTATTGTTTCATGATTCTTTAACTTTGTACAATATATGATAGAGGGGTTTTGAGCAGTTTCTTTCCCCAAATACATATTGTGTTGTGTGATTGATTTACTTCTTTCTCTTACTTGCATGTGATTGAGCGATCGTGTTTTATATTCCGCAAATATTGTAGAAGGATTTAGTATCTTGTTTTAGTACATCACAATATCAGATTGAATCCATTGGTATAGAATTTCTATATAATTTCTACATTGCTGGCTTGCAACTCAACATTCTAAACTTCTTCAGAATGTCCCAAGTATACTTGGCTTGTGACATGAAAATACCATCTTCCTTTTTCCAAACTTCAATACCCAAAAAACAGTGCAAATCACCAAGATCTGTCATCTCAAACTCAACAATCATATGCGACTTAAACCTTTGAAATAGTTTTGTATTGTTCCCTGTGTAGATCAAATCATCAACATATAAGACAACTATTAGACTATCTTGTCTTGAGTGAGAGATATAGATTTTAGTCTTAGAGAAAATTTTAACTAAGCCATGATCCTAAAAGTACCTATCAATTCTTGTATACCATGCCCTTGGTGCTTGCTTTAGGCCATAGAAGTCCTTCTTCAATTGTAAACATAATATTCTTTTCATGGCAGCTAAAAACCTTCAGGATGCTCCACATAAATTTATTCATCCACCTAACCATTTAGAAAATTTGATTTAACATCAATTTGAAAAATTGGCCACTTGTACTATGCAACTAATGCAAGAAACATCTTGATTGTATCCAAATTTTCCACTAGGGAAAATGTCTCAGTGTAATAATTTCCTTCTTTTTGTGCATATCCCTTTGCAACTAAACGAGTCTTATACTTATCAATTGTGCCATCTGATTTATACTGAGTTTTATAAACCCACTTAGTTTCAATTTGGTAATTTGACCAAGTCCCATGTATCATTTTTCACCAAGGTATTCATTTCTGCCTCCATAGCTTCATTCCTTTCTTTCATTCTTGATGCCTCTACATAATCCCGTGGTTCATCCATTTTCATTACCTGTCCCATAAGTGCATAATTCACTAGAGAACTTTGAAATCTAGTAACCCTTCTTTCAAATTTTCTATCCAACATAATGCTTTTTGAATGACCCCTTTAAAGCCACTTAGGATTCTTCTTAATTTCATCTATATTTAGTGACTTTGAATTTGATTCATCACCAATATTCACAACATGTTTCCTCAATTCAAATTTTACCTAATCTGGCTGATAAATTTTTTGCTCATCAAGCATAACATCTCTGTTTGTTATCACCTTCCTTTCTTCAAAATCAAACAAACGGTAACTTCTTGTTTCATTACTGTATCCAATAAAGATACAGTTCACACTCTTATCATCCAATTTCTTCCTCTTTTCCTTAGGAACATGTACATATGCAGTACAACCAACAACTTTCATATATGCAACACTTGGTTTGTATCCTAACCATGCTTCTTCTGGAGTCAAATTCAACACTGTGTTTATAGGACATCAATTAAGAGTGTATACTATTGTGTGTACTGCTTCAGCCCAAAAATCATTTCCAAGTGACTTAATTTTGAACATGCTTCTAACCATTTCAACTATGGTCTTGTTCTTCCTCTCTGCAACACCATTTTGTTGAGAAGATTATGAATTGGTAAACTCTCACTTTATTCCATTCTTCCTGGAATAATTCAAAAAATCATTTGACTTGTATTCTCCCCCATTATCTATTCTTAGGGTGAGAATTTTCATACCACTTTTCTTTTCAACTAAAGCCTTAAACTTAAGAAAATGAGAAAAAACTCAAGACTTCTCTTACAAAAAAAGCACGCATGTCTTCCTAGAATAATCATCAATGAAAGTGAGAAAATAATGTGCGTTTCCAAAAGACACAATCTCCATTAGACCACACAAATATGAATGGACCAACATTAGAAGTTATCTAGCCTTCCATGTTCTATCTGAGAAAATTTCCCTATGTTGTTTCCCAAAAATACACCCTTCACATACTTTATCATCCAACGTGATATAAGGAAGACCATTCACCATGTCCCATCCTATAATTCCAAAAATTACTATTTTCTTATTCTACTGTATTCAAACTTTTTGAATTACTTGAATCAAAGGAGAGCTTGAAAATTCCGTGTTTAGTAATTTCACCTCTCGCTACAACTGAGTTTTTATTCAACTTATCCATGGTTAAGCATTCTTTATTATCAAACACTAGCTTTTAGTGTTGCTCCATCATATGTCCTACAGAAAGTAGATTCTTCTTCAATGCTGGTGTCAACAAAGTGTCCTCAATTAACTTATTTTTTCCATGTAATGCTGGTATTGCAATTGTGCCTTTCCCTTTCACCTAAGAAACACTATCATCACCAAATATGAATTTACTAGAATAATTGTCATTAATTTGGGTAAACAACTCCTCTTGAGATGTCATATGAGTTGAACATCCTGAATCAATATACCATGCCTCACTTTCTTCATTATGTGCCATAAAATTTGAGATGAATAATTTCTCATTCCTAGTTTTTTCAACAATAGTATTAACACCTTTTCACTTCATATCTCACATTTTTGCATAAAAATATCTTTCAAGATGGCCAAAATTTTGGCAATAATAACAATGTGGCCCTCCACCTCTTCCTCCATTTCTTCCTCCATCTCTTCCTTGTCCTCTTCCACGAGATCCATCTCTGCCTCTTCCTCTAAACTGACTAGGATTCCTGCCTCTACCTCTTGAAGGTGGTGCATTTCCTTGTGAACTTTGATGGTTTTTGTTTTGATTTTGATTTTGATATTGATCCCTACTCTTCCTCTTCCTCTATACTTTGCAGAAAATGCATGTTCTACTTTCTTAGATGGTTGATTTTCTTCAACAGTTAACAAGAATCCACTCAATTAATCAATTTTCATAGTATTTAAATCTTTGGAGACCATAATATTGGTAGTGACCATCTGAAACTTAGGCATAATACTTCTTAAAATCTTCTCAATTAGCCTTCTTTATGGAACATCTTCACCTAATGACCTCATTTGATTAATAAGATCTTGCATTTTTGTGATGTAATCTTGAATGGATTCATTACTTTGCATATGGGAATTTTCAAAATTCTTTCTTAATGTTTGCAGTTTAGCTACAACAACACCTTCATATGTGTTCTTTAATATATCCCATGCTTCTTTAGATGATATTGCACCATTGATTCTTGGAAATATAGATTCTTCAAGAGCGCTTCCTACAACTGAAAGTGCTTCATTATCTTTCTTAATAAGTTCCTTAATGGATTTCTTTTCATCATCACTTAATTCTTTGAATTCATTAGGAGAAGGCATAGTGTATCCATTGGTTACAAGTTCCCATAAATCTTTAGTGATGAATATATGTTGCATGTGTTTGCTCCAATAAAAATAGTTTGTACCAACAAGTTTAGTCAATATAATACTGCTTGTTGCCATGAGGAGAGTAAGAGAGAGTGATAGAGAGAAATACACAAAAAAACACAACGTGTCCCACTTCAACCTGGGACAAGAACCAAATGTTCCAAAAATTAAGACTCAACCACCACCACAAAATATCCCTTTTATTAAATAGAGAATACAAAAATAAAGCAACAAAAACACAATTACAACCAAATTCTTCCTAAAAATGAATTAATCATCAATAAAATGATTAATACTTCTCATCCTCCATTTTCAACTTTGCTACCCATCCTTTAAAAAAATACAAAATATCATTTTTAAGGACTTGATAACTATACCCTTAATTTAAACCACATACAAACATATATTAAAACCCATTAATCTTCTTATACTCCACTAATTCTCTCTCCTAAGCAATATCCATGAATATTCTCTCGTACTCCCACTAATTCGCTCTCTTAATGACGTAAAGGTATCTCTAAAGTCTCACTTCATAAAATTCTCCATATGATTAAACGAAATTTTTATGAGTCATAACTTGAATTTTGGGTCATAACTTGAATTTTTATGGGTCATAAAAAATTCAAGCTATTTCTCCTCCATGTTAACTATCCGCCTCAGAATATTCTTTCACGTACTTTGTTCCACGCTGGTTGAGGTAAATAACGCACAACATAGTTTTTTTTGTTTGGAGTTGTAATTTGAACTCAAAAAATTTAAGAAATTTTACAATAATATTGTTTGAATCATAGTGAAAATGGATTCAGTACTATTAAAAATCTCTAGAATACTCAAAATATTAAAATTTGATAATTATAACGTAGATTTACAAAAATTTCTACTAAATTTTCTTAAAATCTTATCAAAATTTTCATAATTTTCAAAGCGAAAAAACAATCTAATTAGACTACGACCTTTTATTTTATTAATACACAGAAAAACATCTTATCAAGAGAGTATTCACAAGGCAAACATGCATGCTTTTCACAATTTAATGATCGCATGCAATTCCTCACTAACGCAACTCCTCTTCGTAGGCAAGTTCTTAAGCATGTATGCTGATTCTCACAATTTGGCCAGTGCAACAAATTTTTGTGCAACATTTTTTTGCAAAAAAACATCAGTAATGTAACATATCTTCATAATTTGGAAAAACAAAAAATTATACAGCGAACCTCCAGAAAGATTTTTCACAAATTCTGTTCTGTAAGAGCTTTACGACTCCTTGTGATGCAGAACACTCCGCCAAATATTATGCACATAATTCAAACCGACCGGCATTTTCTTTTGGCACTTGGGTGTCTTTATAAATATTGCACAGATTTCACAAACTCTCAGAACTCTGGCTTTGATACTAAATGAAGAAAACACATAAGCAGAAAACAATGACTCAGAAAATAATTTGACAATAATGTACACAATTTTCACACATTAATTCTCATAAAATTTCATTAACATAGGCATATATTTATAGATAAAGAGAGGTATTAGGATTTTGTCAAACTCCACAAATTTTTCAATCAATAACTCTATAAGTCACTTCATAATTCTCTCAATCAATCAATCCAAAATTCTCTCACACAAAATAGCAACTTTACAATAACACTAATAATTAACAAATAGATCATTATTCCAACAAGCTCATGTTTACCTAGGGTAAACTGGTCAAAGCCTGTAAATGCTGCAGGAGTGCTTTACATAAACATTCCTATATATGCAAATATTTTATTGAGGTTTGATCCCCATCCACTTAATTATATAATTATAAAAAGAGTATTTGTATTATATAATTATATATCTAATTCATAACAAATACATCAATTAGTACATAGCTAATTCATCAAAATTTTGCAATTGTTTTCTAGCTTCCAATAGGAATACATAATTGTTTTGATGAGAATGTATGAGAACAACAAAATAAGGGGTTTTGTAGGTGAATACCTTACAAAGTTGTCCCAACAAAACACAAAATTTACAATGCATAAAGTACTAAGGATTTTTTAATAGAATTCATTCACCATGAGCTAATTACAATACGCTTGATTTGACCATTAATCTTCAATTCACCTATCTTTAATTTACACCCCTCTTTAGCATACTTGTATGCTTCTATGGTGAAGTCTTTTAGGACATGGAAATATGTTTTATATGAGATAATTTTTTGTTGAAGTCTTTAGGACAAGGAAATATGTTTCATATGGAATATTTATCATTTGGGAGGGAGTCTTTGACCAAATGATGTAGGATTAAGATAGAATCTCAAATAGTCTTAAGTGTGTTCACCTGATGTTCTTTGGCTAACAAAAGTCCCTAGTAAAGACCATATATCTCTACTTGATCATTTGTCATATGCCTAAGACCGTACAAGTACATGAACACTTTGTTCTTTTTGGGGCCATAGAATTTAATTATCAATAATTATTAAGTGGATGGAAATGATTTAAATTACTCTAAATATTTTAGAATATTCTTAATAGTAGTCACAAATCAAAGGTTGAGATTTATTTTAAAGTAGTTATGCTCTTACTAACTTTTTAATTAAATGATTAATTAAAAAAATTGTCATATGAATATGAGTAGTTTTTTTGGTATGTGGTATTAGTGAAACATGACATTGGCCCATGGTATTGTAACAAAGCCTATTTATAGGTTGAGAATCGTTATGGTGAAGTGAGGGTGAATCTCCATGGTTAATAATCTTGCTACAATAGACATATGTGTCTATTTTGGAATAAAAGTTAATTAATAATAATGATTAAGTGGATGGTAGGGATTTAATTTAATTTAATAATATTCTAGAATATTTCCTCGAGGTTAGATCCATGCCATGAACCTAATAAATATTGATATTTAAATTGTTGTCTAACCAGAATGCTTTTTTGCCCTAAAAATCATGGAAATTTAGGCAAGATTTTAATAAAATATAGCATTCAACATCTAGCATTCAAACAATGATACTGCAAGATTTCTTGAATTTTTTAGCCTGAATTCCGACCACCTTTGACCGTCCGCCAATTCCTCTACCTCAGTAGACTTCAATTAATATTAAGAAAGTCCCATTCTAAAATGGACACATGAATCAAATCTTTGAAAAATAAACACACCTATCAACATAATTAAAGAATAAAAACTTCATAATTGCAGAGTCTCAGCCTTTTAAAAATTTGGAAACATTGGATTCCAATAACTATGTACAAATAGGAAAAAAAAAAAATTCCCTCATCTCTTTTAACCTTTTAGGTGATATTTTTTGGCAGACAACAATGGAGATTTTTTTAAATGGTAAGTTTGAGTTCTGTAATTGGTATTGAATCCATTTAAATGTTAGAAAACACCTTTATATGTTTTCCATTTTTTTTCTTAAATCAAATCTTCCAAAAAAAATTTCCCTCTTATAAACAAAATTGCAAATTTTCCCATAAGGACTCCACTTTGGACAATAAAACTAGGTTTTGTAGATATATACCTTATAAAATCAACCCACTCAGAAACAAAATTTGCATGTCATACTATAATTAATTAGTAATGCAATCCTTCATAATTGTGCCATGTTGATCCATTTAGTGTGAATGTTGATCCATTTAGATTAATGAATATATGAGGGTCTCATTCGACCATGGAATTTTAAATCTCCCAGTCTTAATTTATACCTTCATTAGCACATAAGTCCACATCTTTATTGAGATCATGGAGAACATGAAAATATGTGATTGAAAAGAACCATTCCTTTGCTTTCCTAATTATTTTCATAAGACTTTCTAAAGTTTTGTTCCTTGGAGAGAAGCCCTTCACTATATGTTGAATACGAAGAAAGAAAACTTTAAAAACAATGAAATAAATTACTTGATTTTCTTTGGTTAACTAAATCCTTTAATAAAAAAACATTAACTTTAACTAGATTGTTTTTTATGCATCCTAAACTTCATGAATTCTCTACAACTTTAACTTCTTTCTTTAAAACCACAAAACACCCTTCTCTTTTCTATAAATTTTTTATCCATAATTTTTAACAAAAATTAAAACATTTTATAATTAAACTACCAAACATTGCCAAATATTTTAACTCTCATCTCCTCTCAATCATTCCATAATTAACGTTCCGGTATGAACCCATACCCATCTACAACCATTCCTTGCCACATAATTCGTAAAACGTTGATAGAGTCTAACCAACTCGAAATCTTGAGCCAACCAAAAGGTGCCATTTTCTAGGTTTGCTAGTTTTTATTATTGATTTGTTATAAAAAATGCAATAGGCAATATGAATTTGTTAATTTGTAATTTTATTTAAAATCGAGTTTGAAATTAAAAATTATAATTTTGAGTTATTAAATTTATTTCAGTGAAATATTTTGAAATTAAAAATTATAATTTCGAGTTATTAAATTTATTTCAATGAAATACTTTGAAATTTTATTTTTGGATTGAAAATAAGATTTAAAAAAATAAAAATAATTATTTTAATTTAAATAAATTATGTTATTATTTTTAGCTAAAAAGTCCCATGGACAATATTGAACTTATTCATCATCCTTAAGTCCAAGTCATGGTGTCAATTTGAAATGACAGACATTCCGGCCAAATTTTATGTTCTAATTTTGAAAATAAAATAAAATAAAATAAAAATAAAATATGTGTGGATCATTCTTACATGATTAAAAAAATGTTATATAGTATCTGTCATTTAGTTTAAATATATGAAAAATTTGCTGATGGATAAATAGATAAATTTAGAACTATACTATTTTTTGTAATGTTTTAAAATTTCAATAAATCATATTTGTTCATAAAAAATAAATGCTTTTATCAATGATATTGGATCATGAGAAGATATTTTTTAAAATAATTTGGTTTTTCAATTTTTTTTTTTAATTTTAATTTATTGATTTTGATTTAATTTTTTAATTTATAATATAAAATAATAATTCCAATTGAAACTATACCAAATTCCAAAAATCATGCCATGATTGTTGTAATTATGAAGTTATTTCAGAAATTTTCTATTATTTCACATAGCATAATATAAAATATCTATTATAATAATTGTACCACAAATCTGAAAAATTAATAATTTTAAATAAAACTTCTACATGTAATCATTACAAAATAAAAAGTCATCCAATCAAAAAAAATAAAAAAATAAAAAAAATAAATTCAATTTGTAATATTAAATCTTCAATAAGCTATAAATTTTTTTCGTCAATCACAAACTAATAAAAGGTGAAACAAAAAATCGAAGGCCAGTATAATAATGATACATTTTGATGATTTGACTTATTGGATTTGCGATACCTTTGGTATCCCTTCTATTAATTGAGATTCCAGTCTTCATTGCAATATTTGACCAGACCAGAGAGGGTTGTGAAATGTCAGGCCATACACCTAATCACATGGCTCATAGAATATTGCAGAAGAGAGATCACTACACTGAACTTCATTTAATATTCTATTTCACAGGTCCCAAGTTTGATTTTTTGTTGTTTTTTTTTCGGTTTTTACTTGTTTTCACACATTTTATTTATTTTTTGTTTTTTCACTCTAGGGCTAAGCTCCACTTCCATGGCATGGACTCCCTAACTAGTTTCAATTTGTTTTAAGGAGTTCAAATAGTTTGTTTTAGAATTTTGGGGATGGAACCTGCAAATTTGTAGATTTATTAACTGAATTTTTTTTTCTTGGATTCTATAGCTAGTTTCAATTTGTTTTATGGGAATTCAACTAGTTTGTTTTAGAATTTAGGGATGGAACTTGGAAATTTGCAGATTTATTAACTAAAAAATTCTTACAAAGAAATTTGGTTAGAAACAATGGAGGCATGTGTGAGATCCACAAGTTTTATATTAATGAAAAAGAGAGAATGGAATGAATTCATTAATAAATAACATGATTGCTAATTTGGGAAAAGCTTTTAAATCTCTGAATGGAGATACCCTTGTCAAGGTTGGAGATACCCTTGTCAAGGTTATCATCATCACAGGGGCTGATAGGGCATTCCGTTAAGGGGTTTTATTATTCTTTTCCTATTTGTGTGTTCAATTGGGTTTTGTGGGTGATGGCCTCAACCATTATACACACATGTTCTATGTTTTTCAAACACGGCCTCACACGACATTATGTTTAGAAGTGGTATTTTTCTCTTTTGGGCCTTTATGTATGTTTATGCCTTTAACCAATATAAATACATATTTTATGTTTTTCATTTCAAGGTTGGTTTATAGGATTTTTTTTGACATCCCTCTTATCCTTCAGAGTTTTAGAAAACTATGAATATTTTAAAATCTACAATTGACTTAAGTTAAATATAATCTTTTCCTTTAGATTTTTTTCTTAGAAAGTAGAATATAATTTTTAAGATTTCATTTGTGAACTTGAACATCTCAGTTATGAAATTGATTGGTTCATTTTGGTTGTCATGGGTCAAATTATCTGAGAGGGATTTATAACAAGAATAATTGGTTTATCTATCTGTAACTATGCTCGTGGGTTGGTTAGTGTAGGAGAACATGTGCCTCATCTTCTATGGCTTGGAATTTACAGGTTGTGGATATATATGTATGATGTATTGAGCATATGGTGTTGAAGTTTGTAACAAGAAACAATGAAAGTGGCATCCGGAAACATCATCCTTGATCCTAGTGAAAAATCAACACCTACACTAGGTGGGGCCCACACAGGCTATTTTTAGGTGTATGTCTATTTTTAGAATGGTGAGCATATTCTGAAATTAGCAGGATGTTGATTCTAGATGGTTGAGCAGATTCTATCTTTGGATGAATTTCTATTTTTAGAGATACGGGCAAAGTCTATTTATAGATCGCATATCTAAAAATAGAATGCATGTTGATTATTAATAGCCCTTAATGATAATCAGATAATAAATAATAACTTATTCTCTTGGAGCACCTGATTTCAGTTAACTGATGTGGCAAACCAGTTGATTGAGGTAATTGCGAGTTCCAAGGTTGGTTGGTGGGACATGCTGAGTGGACTTCGTTGTAACTGAGTGATACAAAGTTGTAACAGAGTTGGAAGAGTAGTTATGTAAGTTGTTATTTAGTTTAACTCAGTTAAGTGAGTTAAACTCAGTTGTGCTAATTGTAACTAATGATACACTAGTGAGAGATCAGTGAATTAATTATTTAATTAATTCACAAGTAGTGGTCTCACATGCAACTGAAGAAATACTACTGTTAACTACATGCATGTCAGATCTAATGGAGATCCAGTGGAGAGATAGGTGAAAGGGTCTGGTTGACTATCAGTTGTGACTATAGTGGTGCATTCAATGCATCCACACACACATTGGAGATGCTTATGAGGATTTTGCAGTCAAGGCAGGAGGTAATCATTCATTGAGAGGTTCTTCTTCATCAGGGATTGCGCAGTGGAGGCAGGCTGTCAGGAGGCAGTAAATTGCATATCTATGTGTGAGCCAATTTTTGTATGACAGCGTGAGACGATTGTGCATCGTACTGAGAGCTCTTGGAGTAGAGCTTTGTATGAGATTGTTTCATGATCTATGGTATACATAATATATGATAGTTGGGGTTTTTATCTTTATGCTTTCCCGGTAAAAACATCTTGTTATGTGTGATTGATCTTTCTTCATGTGTTTGCAATTAGCGATTCCGCAAAGAATTAAGTGGAAGGAGTCTATATTTAACAATGGATTAAAATTGTTAGATCAGGAGAGTCCGGTAATATACATGCATATTGTATAGTTTCTACATGGTATCGGAGCAATGTTAATCACTGAAGATTGCAATAGTGAAGCGGTGCTGAGTTGTGTTGGTGGAATTCGAATTTGCTACAATAGTTTCTTGGTGCGACAATTAAGTATACATTGAAATGGCTTTCAATGGGTTGTTGTTGGAGTATGCACTTGAGGGAAACTCGAACTACATAGCCTGGAAGGACAGGATGGAGGCGGTGCTTGAAGATAATGGCTTGAAGGAATTCATCGAGAGAGTTGTTCCTAAGCCCACTTCGGCGGATGCTGCAATACTTGACGCATGGCAAAAGAAAGTAGCAATGGCGAGGAGGATTCTGTTGGAAGGTGTGAGAGACCATATTGTCTCAAGCCTTCATGGGAAAGCCACTCCATATGCTATGTGGAAGGCTTTGACGGATCTTTTCCAAAGCAGCAACGACCATAGGAAATTGGTGTTGAAGGATAAACTCAAAAAAATCAAGATGGAGAAGAACGACACTATTCCGGTATACTTGGAAAAAGTTTGTCCAATGCAGGGATGAGCTTGGGAGTGTAGGAGTCAGTGTTACTGATGATGATTTGGTGAGCTTGGCTCTCCTTGGACTTCCGAAGAGTTGGCACAATTATGACGACGTTTTCAATGGATGGGAAAAACTACCGAATTGGGAGCGACTTTGGTCGGATCTAGTGGAGGAGGAGATAAGGCAGAACACTAGAGATGGCTCTTCATCAAAGCATGATGAAGACGAGGATTGTGCTTTGGCTTCCTGATTTGGATCTTGAGGGGAGGCCCCCAATATCTAAAAAGTTGAAATAGATCTAACAAGATCTGCAAAATTAAAATGCCAGAAAGAAAAAGAGAACACAAAGAAAATAAAACCACAAAGAAACTTGTTTTATTAAAACAGAGAATAAATGTAGAAGCTACATTGTGGCAGACAATCTGTCCTTTTACAAATTGAGGCTTGTTATTTATAGCCTTTTTTGAGTTACAATACCATGTGTAGATACCATAGGCCAATACCATGGTAGATACCACTTACAATACCATGGGTAACTCCCATGTGTGGATGAATACCATGGGTGGATACATACCATGGGTCACTTACAATACCATGGGCGAATAAATATCATGGGTGGATGAATACCATGGGTCGATGAAAGAAAATAAAGCCACAAAGAAACTTGTTTTATTAAAACAGAGAATAACTGTAGAAGCTACATTGTGGCAGACAATCTGTCCTTTTACAAATTGAGGCTTGTTATTTATAGCCTTTTTTGAGTTACAATACCATGTGTAGATACCATAGGCCAATACCATGGGTAGGTACCACTTACAATACCATGGGTAAATCCCATGTGTGGATGAATACCATGGGTGGATACATACCATGGGTCACTTACAATACCATGGGCGAATAAATATCATGGGTGGATGAATACCATGGGTCGATGCCATTTACAATACCATGGGTAAATTCCATGGGTGGGTGGATAACATGGGTAGATGAATACCATGGGTTGATGCCATTTTCCATTCGGATCACTGCCAACATGAAGAAGAAGAAGGGGAACAAATTCCATTCTAGATTTGAGGCCGAAGAAGATGGAAAGGAGCACAACATGTCCAAAGTGAAGTGTTTTCACTGTCACGAGTTTGGACACATTGCCACAATTTGTCCACATAAGAAGAAGAACAAGATGGTTGCTGGAGCTGCAGCTGGTGAGGCCCTTGCCTCGCAATTTGAGCTTGACTTCTCATTGATCGCATGCATGTTGTCTAGTGTGTTGGGATCGGGGTGGTACTTTGATAGTGGTGCTTCCTTTCACATGCCAGGAGATGAGAAAATTTTCAGTGACTTGGTGGAGAAAGATCTCTAGATGCATGTTGAGTTGGGCGATGATGGGCGACACAGTGCAACCGACATTGGTACCATTACCTTTCAGAGGGCGTTAGGTAAACTATTTCATTTAAAATATGTTGTGCATGTTCCAGGTTTAAAGAAGAATTAAATCTCAGTCGCAATGTTAGAGGATAGAGGCTATGATGTTGTCTTTAGTGAAGGAAAAGTTTTCCTACGACACAAAGCAACAGGGCAAGCCAAGAAGGTTGGGATTCGAGTTAAGAATCTCTACAAACTTGAAGTAGATGGGATTTCTACTGAGCTTCCTACTGTTGGGAAGTGCGAGAAAGCCATGTAATTGAAGCTTGAGAGGGAGCAGGATTTGCATGCAGGTAAGAGTGAACCTCGGGATGTGGAGCAGCCATAATATGAGGATCATGGAGTGGGAGCAACCACTCATGCAAAGAAATTTCGTGCTAGATGGTCAGAGGGAGTGCATGCAGCTATACCACCAGGTGAGAGGTGGGGCGACATGCATGAGTAATCCTAAGAAGATACTTCTGGGTAGGATTCATTGAGATGGTGTGGATCTCATGAATTGAACCTGGATACGAGGAGCCCACAGAGCAACAGTAGCATGATCAGTTGGATTGGTGCAGTCAGATCAAAGTGACAGTGTCAGATACTGGAGCGCGGATCCGAGTTGACAGCAAGTGCAAAGTGCATGGGTGCAGAGATCAACAATGCAGTGGTTCCTGAAGACATGTGCAGTAGCTAAGTAGAAGTCAGAAGACTTTGATGACAGATGCATTATACTGATTCAGTTGTTTGGAGGCTATTCAGTTTCAGAAGTGTTGCATGCAAGAGTTGCAGAGCGGTTACATGGAGTTGCAGGGGGCTTGCAAAGGTTGCAGGGCGAATGATTTGGAGTTGCATGTCATATTCAAAGACATTCCTTTCTTGTTGAGAGGGAGTTTTGAAGTTTGCAATAAGAAATAGTGAAAGTGGCATTCGGAAACATCATCCTTGATCCTAGTGAAAAAACAACACTTACACTAGGTGGGGCCCACACAAGCTATTTTTAGGTGTATGTCTATTTTTAGAATGGTGAGCATATTCTAATATTAGTAGGATGCTGGTTCTAGATGGTTGAGAAGATTCTATCTTTGGATGAATTTATATTTTTAGAGATATGGACAAAGTCTATTTATAGATCACATATCTAAAAATAGAATGCATGTCGATTATTATTAGCCCTTAATGATAATCAGATAATAAATAATAACTTATTCTCTTGGAGCACTTGATTTCAGTTAACTGATGTGGAAAACCAGTTGATTGAAGTAATTACGAGTTTCAAGGTTGGTTGGGGGGACATGCACAATGGAATTCGTTGTAACTGAGTGATACAAAGTTGTAACAGAGTTGGAAGAGTAGTTATGTGAGTTATTATTTAGTTTAACTTAGTTAAGTAAGTTAAACTCAATTGTGCTAGTTGTAATTAATGATACACTAGTGAGAGATCAGTGAATTAATTATTTAATTAATTCACAAGCAGTGGTCTCACATGCAACTAAAGAAATACTACTGTTAACTACATGCATATCAGATCCAGTGGAGACCCAGTGGAGAGATAGGTGAAAGGGTCTGGTTGACTATCAATTATGAATACAATGGTGCATTCAATGCATCCACACACACATTGGAGATGCTTATGAGGATTGCGCAGTCAAGGCAAGAGGTAATCATTCATCGAGAGTTTCTTCTTCATCAGGGATTACGCAGTGGAGGCAGTCTGTCAGGAGGCAGTAAATTGCATATCTATGTGTGAGCCAATTTTTGTATGATAGTGTGAGACGATTGTACATTGTATTGAGAGCTCTTGGAGTAGAGCTTTGTATGAGACTGTTTCATGATCCATGATATACATAATATATGATAGTTGGGGTTTTTAGCTTTATGCTTTCCCGGTAAAAACATCTTGTTATGTATGATTGATCTTTCTTCATGTGTTTGCAATTGGCGATTTAATTTCCACAAAGAATTAAGTGGAAGGATTATGTATTTAACAGTGGATTAAAATTGTTAGATCAGGAGAGTCTGGTAATATACATGCATATTGTATAATTGCTACATATGGATCGAAATGGGATGCATGATTTACAAGAATTGACAACCTCGTAGGATGTTTTCAAAGTTGTAAAGAATATGGATACATATTTGTTTATCAGATGAAACATTGTCAGAAGCCTATAAGAGGGGCAATAAATGGAAATGCTGCCACTACTGTGTTTGAAATTGCATTGGCATGTGTAGCATGTTGAGAGATAAATCATGATGGGCATGCTAATGCCTTCATCCACTTCCTTGTTCTTGGGATAATTTTCACCGCAGACTATGCCATTTTCTAAACCCCCCCTCAGGTTGCAGCTTTTGCACAGATCTAGTAAATAAAGGGAATTTCTTTTGCAGTAGGGTTGTTTTTGAATAAAAGATGAGGCCATTCATCTAAATCTATTAAAATTTTCAGTGTTTATGAGGCAAAGTTTGAAGGGTTCTTTTTGTATACAGGTGAAGGCCTCCAATCTAGTCTCTACGCTCACTGCCATAATTCAAGATCAAACATGAATCCCATTAGTTTTTGTGCGGCTCATATAGAAAGGTATGCAACTTCAAGAACGGAATACACTCAGATATTACAACATAGCAAAGGAAAATTCAATCTTCCTAGTTTCAAGATGAATTGGTGAAGCCAAAGGTTAGGGTGTGGCCTTTGCTTCTCAGTCTAAATCCTTTAAGGATTCCCTTAAGCCAGGGCTCTCACATCTAACTCCCAAAGAGCTCTCAGGGCCAACCTTCATTGTGGATCAAGCAGAAGAAACCCTGACTGTCAATGTGGATCATCCTCAATGCTTTGCATTTTATACGTATTTTTTATGGCATGCCATTATTTTAATGGGTTATGGCCATCGATAGATGCTCTTCAAGAATGGCTGCATCAGACTTGGTCCTCGAATATAGATCTAGTTTTTTGTTTGAAGGGTTTCTTTGTGGTGTATTTCAAAGATCTTCGAAATTATTAAAGGGTTTTTTTAATCAACGACACTAGTTTTGGTGTAATTCTGGGTTTTTATGTAAGCCATGATTTCCTGGTTTTAAACCTCTTTCTATGTTAGCTCTAACCACTCTAGTTTGGGTAAGACTCCAAAATTTTCCTCTTCATTTGCTACATCCGAATATCCTATTTGATGTGGGTAACTCTCTCGTCTATGTTATTAAGATATACACATACAGGCTTGACAAAGGTATTATAACCTTTTCCCACATATGTGTTGAAGTAGATCTCAACAAACTATTTCCAGACAAAATCCTCCTCAATTGCGAAGGAATTATTTCTTCACAATAGGTGGACTATGAAAGCACAACTTTCCATTGTAGGATCTATCAGCAACTCGATTGTCTACACATTTTTTCCCCTCTTCTCAAGGTCTCTATCACCTCTAGAGGCTAAGAATAAGATACTTTGTTAGCAATATTCAAAAGATCCAATAGGATCTAAGAAATCTTCAGCTCACAAACCAGATTTAACAAGCAACAACAAAAAAAATCTTCATATAAATTGTTGTCCTTCAACGTTAGCTTGGCCACATGCAGTGCCATCTCATCCCTCAAATGCTAGGGTCCATCCAACGAATGGAGATGCAAGATACATAACCATGGTCTTAACTTTGTCAATGAGTGGGCACAAACATTCCATGAATTAAATAACTCGAATAGTGATAAGGAAGCAATTGACATTATAGACCCCCTGGATTTGGAATTGGCTCAGGGAAAAACAATGATTGTCTCCTCTACTTTTGTTCCTAAAAATTCCTCAGAATGGATTGTTTTTCATAAGAAAAAATGAAAAAAGGTCCTTGGAAAAACCCATGATCATTCCTAGATCCAATTATTAGGACAATAGTAATTGTATTGACACTGTCAAACCTAGATTAGTGATAAGGAAGCAATTAACATTGCAGACCCTCCAAATTTGGAATTATCTCAAGGAAAATAAATTATTATCTCCTCTAATTTTGTTCTTTACAACTCCTTAGTATGGTCCATTGATGTTCGTAAGAAAAAAAGGAGCTTTGGAAAAAACTATGATCATTGTTGGTTCCAATTATCATGACAATTGTAATTAGATTGGCATTGTCAAATCTGGGTTATCTTGTCTTTTGAATTAGGTTTCGGTTAGATTCTCCTGGGATCGACCAATCCAAATTCCTTGGTTTCCATGTAATCTCATGTTAGCTTGTCTCTAGATTTGATTTTGTTGGTTTTCCCTTGGGACTGACCAAGCCAAATTTCTCAGTTTGCATGTAATTGATTGATCAAAAGGTAATGCGATTTTAATTAAGAAAGAAAAAGAAATTGCATTAACATGCGATATTTCAATTACCAACACAGAGGCTAACTTCATTTATATGCATTCCAAGTACCATTCAAAACCTCTTTTTCACAATTTCATACTTTTGAGAAGAGTTTAATTTGTTTTTTTTTTGGTCTTCTCATTTTTTTGGGCAATTTCTTTCTGCTGGTTGACTCGAGGAATTGTCTGAATACTTTTTTTTTCTTTAGGTTTGGAATATTTCCATCTCGAGGCTTAAAATTTCTCCTATCATAGGCATGAACCGAACAAGGAATGTCTCTCTTAGTGCCATGCTATTACATGCACAAGCTACTAAGTAGTGGCGCTTAGTGAGCAGACTTGTTCCACCATCGAAACTCATGAAAGTTGTAGCGTATTATTGAATCCATTGTGGGAATCATGAAGATATGGTTTTTTTTTGGTACAAAGCAGTTATCAATGATGGGATGAATCTTGCTCTTGGGAATAATATTCAGTTGGAAAAGGTATGGAAAAGGCATGACAACTTTGTAGTCTTATTTTTTTTTGTTTCATTAAAATGATTCATTATTTGATGCAAAAACACATTATTTTAACACTAAATCATCTCTTATGCACTTAGCTTTTGCTTTTGCATCTCTGCTCAGAAATTGACACATAACTACTATTTTTTTTCTTGTATCTCAGAGGAACCTAGCATCCCGCCTGAAATGTAACTACTAGTAAACCTGAGGGGGTTTACAACATGTATTCCTCTCCATGAAATGGGTCACAACTGAGAAGATTTAAACCTTGGATCTCTCAGTTTTCATAGATTTCACATTACTTTTATCACCAAGTGAGCTACCCCCTTGAGACGACACATGGATACTATAAAAGAATGCATCTAGAGATGTTTGTCAAAACACAAAAGTTTATATCAGGTCAGTCTTCATAGAAGACTGTACCACCATCACATTTTTGATAATTTGTTTTGCTCTTACTTCCAAAGAATGGGTTATGACATGTATCTTTTGCTAATTATTGGTTTAGATTTCAACTTCAGGAAATGGTGTCATTTTTTTTTACAACTGAAGAAATCACACCTGGAGTAGCTCTCAGGCATACAGAGTCTTGTTCGGGATTGGACCACGAGACCTATGGGGACCAAACCTCCCCACCTAACTGTTAGGACTAGGAAATGGTGTCGTTGCCCACTTGATGTTTAGCTGTTTTGGTCAAATGTTGTAGATTGTAGTAGAAGACGTTGTATTGCTCCAAAATAATTTAAAGCATGTAAATTTCGTTAGTTATACATAATGTTATAATATTTTTGGAGTTTCCATAGTTATACATAATGTTATAATGTTATATTAATTTTGGATATGAATGGTGTGAATTATAGGGAACTTTTGAACGTCTAAATGTTGTGAAGGTTTCCTACCAGTTTATATCCAAAAAATAATATTACCTTTTAGGAGATAGCAAGATATTGTCTCATATAACGACCTGCAAGACGCGTTGCTTAAATGTGGACTGATTTATGTGTATTAATTATTCACAACACATTATTATGTATATGAAAGGTTTGGCAAGGTCTAACAAATAACAATTATTTTAAATCTATCCCTGGATTCACTTAGGGACTTTGTTGTTACATAACATGGCCTGTTATATACTTATTAGGGTACTCAATGTGAAGGGCCATATACAACCAAAGGTTCAAGTTCTTTTTGTGCCTTTTGAGGCATCATTTTGTTCTTTGGATATCTGAATTTTCTTTGGTAGCAGAATTTCTTGGTCCATTTCTTTTCATGAGAATTCTTTCATTACATTGCATTACAGTCTTGGTGTTCATCGAATTCTTTGCTTGCAACGGTACAATAATGTAATTTTGTTGGCACTTAACTTTCTTGATTTCTTCTATGTGTCCTTGGTTGTTTATTTATCGACACCAAGCACGAGTACTACTTTGTTCTATGTTGTTTGCGGTTGCGAAGAGGGTGTAACATAATAGAAGTTCTGCCCCTCTTGTTATTCTTTTCAAACATGCTCTAGGGGCATAGGAAGGTGTAGCAATCCCCATATCGGTGTGCAATACAATCACAGTGCATAAGGAGCAATGAAATTTAACACCCTAAAAAAGTTCTAAGATTGTGAAGCACCATAGAAAAATAAAAATAGGCATGTGAGATTTATATTAAAAAAAGGGTAGATATTCATTGGGTGTTGTCTTTACATGGAAGGCCAAAAAAACATTGAGCTTCACCATGATTTTAAAGATAATTATGTGACCTTACTACTTCATTGATTTTCTACTTTGCAAATATAATATTTTATTTTATGATTTCTACTTTGCAAATACAATCTTTTTAGTTTATTTCATTAATATCATTTTTTTTATTAATGTTAATTTTTTTAATTTGTAGTAATTTAAGAGAGAATTTTAAAGGAAATAAAGAAGTAATTTTACTTAGTTATATTAGTATTAAAATGCACTTTTTGAACCATGAAAAATCAACATTTTATTCAACATTATATCATAGGACTGGACAATTTAAAAAAAAAATCTGAAAAACCACCAAACATAACTTTAATGATTAAAAGTATGTATTGCTAGTGAATATATCATAGGTTCCATTTTAAAGCTTGAATCTCATGATTTACATAATATTTCATAACATGGTGATCACCAATTGAGCTCCCCCAATAGTCTTAGAAATTTGTAATAATAATAATAATTATTAAAAAAATATTATATATATTAAAAAAAATATGCAATAAGATTCTTAACCATGTCAACTTTTAATTTGTGAATATTCTCAAGAATATTCGATAAAGGTTAAATCTTACCATCCATTTAATGTTTATTGATAATTAAATTAAAATTCTGAAATGTTAAATTCCAAAATATACACATCCTTTAGATTTTTTAGTTCAAAATATAATATTTTGTTAGTTAAATATCTTTTTAATGCCAGGGTCATGAAACACGAGAGAAGTGGTGGTGTCTAAAGACACACTTGCAAGGATCTTACTGGTCACCAGACAAATTAATATGGAGTTTTTCAACCTTTAAATAGGTTGCACTAAAGATGAATACCATGGACAAAACCATGGGTTGACATAAACCATAAACAATCCCCTCATTAAACTTACTCAAAGAGACAAATTAATATGGAGTTTTTCAACCTTTAAATAAGTGGCACTAGAGATGAATACCATGGACAAAACCATGGGTTGACATAAACCATAAACAATCCCCTCATTAAACTTGACTCAGAGATTAACTTGGTCTCGCTCATTTTCTGTTGAAGTCCATATAAATGAAAAAGGCCAAAAACAACGAACTCCATAGTCCCATAGACTGTTTTTAGTCTGGTGGACTTTAAAATATCATTTCATTTATGGGATATCTTTTCCAATACATAGTTCATCAATCATCTCACATTCACTTATCAAGCAAGGATACTAGTACACCAACCTGTGGGACTTATCCAAGTGGTCCATTCCACAACTTGATGACTCTATATACCACTACACTACATGTATGCCAGATCAAAGTCTTAAAACTTTACAACAATTGCTCTTCCTCAAAATGTATGCCTAAACCTATCTTGAGAAACACATATGTCTTTAACCAAAACCTTAAACCCTTAACATGTATACCTAAACCTATATCTGTCTTTAACCAAAACCTTAAAGTATTCACACACCCAATGTTCTCATCACACCTTATTATTATTTCCTTTCACAACTTCTGCTACGCTTCACTTATGTTTTAGTCGGGCTTTACCTGACTCTGTCACCGGCGACGGAGTCGGTAGTTGCGAAGAGACAAAGAGACGTCTCACTCTTCTTCAAGCGCAACGCAAAATAGCAACGTGTCACGCCTCTGTCTTTCACCCACGCCTGTTTTACTTCAGATTGAATTCGACGCCGCGGGCCGCAGCCTCGTGAAGCGTTCAGGTACAAACTTTTCATTCAATTGACAGAATTAGCCGTCACTGTACGGACGTTGGTGGATTCCTGTACAGCGAAGAGCCGTGTGTTTCCTTCGTATAGGATTAACTTTGCGACCTTTCTGTCAACCTGACACATTATCGACGAACAGTATATCCGATCTTATCTTTTATATATAAAAACATTTTATTAGAATCAATTAGGTACCACACTTTCCGGCGCTATCTCGCCATATCCTTCTCACCATATCCTTCTCGCACACGTCTAACTTTCCGGCGCTATCTCACCAAATCCTTATCCAACACGTCAAAATAAATACAGTCGTTTTGTACAAGTAAAAATGGCGAACTGGAGTTGGCAAAAAGGTTTCTGAAATCTGCTATGTCAGATAAATATGTACATGGACTATAAAGTTCATAAATTAGTCAAGAAAGTTATTTTTCATTGGAATTGGGTTATTTTTTTTCAAAAATATGATTACAATAGTGTTGGAATTGTTTTTTATATTTGAAATGAATTCAGTACTATCAAAATTTTATAAGCATCTAAAATCTTGAAGTTTGAGAACTATATGACAGATATATCAAAATTTTTGTCAGATTTTTGCGAAAATCATACTGAAATTTCCACTATTTTCTAGGTGAATTTGTGGCATGGTAGACTACTCTGATAAATATGCTCTAGTCTAACAGGGTTAATTTCATCTCGCACACAATGGAAATTCTGACACCATGTTGATAAAATCCAACGGTATTTTTTGAAAATTTGAATTATAATTGTCAAAATTTCAATATTTTAGGTGAACAAGGGATTTTAACGGTGTTGAATCAATTTCAACTTTAAAAAAATCATTCAAACACTACTATCATCCAATTTTTTTTTGTGACTGTCAAGGCGAAATTGACGCTTTCGTAGACAACGGAGTAGGCTAACTAGTCGACAAAATGCCCTTTGCATTTTGCGCCATCCAGTCGGCGGGGAGACTACTCCAGCGAATCCCCGTCAACTCTCAATGGGTCATGCATCTCCATCTCTGTCTCCTAAACACTTTGTTTGTCTCACTGTTGGCACGACAAGACGTCTTTCTACTGCTGGTTGTTCCATTGAGGTATCCTCAACCCGACTCAGTTGTTATATTCCACCCATCTGCATTATCTATGAATCTACCATCCCGTGATCCATCCAATTCAATTTGAGATTTGAAAGTGGCGGGATTGCAAATTTTATTTGTTTCGAATTATTTAACCATTTAACTGAAAAATGCTTGTGACTGAGGCGAAGTGGAGGAAATTTAGGACCAGAATCTCTGTATCTACACCTATGTAAGATCTGGGCGTTCTGTTTTCTTTAGAATCTACATTTACAAAATCTTATCCTAACACATGTAAAGAATGTATATTTACATAATTGGAAAATTTCCTTCATTGTTCCAGCCTGAGTATGTAAAGAATCTACATTCAATCCAAACATAGGTAAAGAACATATATTTACAGAATCAATTTTGTCCCTTCAATGTTCCAGGCCAAGGATGAAAAGAAACTACATCTACAGAAATCCAAATAGAGGATGTAACGAATTTTCCCCTTCATTGTTCCACACTGAGGATGAAAGAAACTACATCTACAGAAATCCAACAAAGGATGTAAAGATTTTACAGAATCCACAATTTTCTTTTATTGTTCCAGGCTGAGGATGTAATGAATCTACATTAACGGAATCCAAACAAAGGATGTAAAGAATTTACATTTACAGAATCAATTTTTTTCCTTCATTGGTCTAGGCCGAGGTTATAAATAATCTACATATATGATTCGAAAGTGCCATTCTATATTTTTTCCATAGTGGAGTCGTGATTATGCAGGTGGGATTTGTTGGATCTGTCGGCCATTTCCCATTATTGATATTTTCGTTTGATGGGGCAGTGTTAAAGTCCTTGAATTGTAGGGTCGGGCAATCTTAGGTACGTGCTTTGTTTGAATTTTATTTTTCTCTATTTCATATTCCAAGTAGCGGTTTGGAACAATTTATGGCATAATTTCAAATATCTTCTCATTGGTGATTTTTAAGGCGCAGGTATGACTACTTTATGGCTTGATTCGTGGAATTGACGACGTTGTTGGAAGGCTTCTGTGTGAAGGATTTGTAGATCTTGAACTTATATAGTGGCCCAGAAATTGCTTTAGATCGCCTCTGTTTTGAAATGGTAATGGTTTCCTTTTAATAAAAGAAACTGTTATCTTTTTCAAATGAGAATTCGGTGGCAAGCTTATGTGTCCATTGGACTATTGGAAAAAAGAAAGAAAGAAAGAAAGAAAGAATTTTTAATGTCCGTGAGGCTAAAAATAGCCTATGGGACATATTGCTTTTCTATCTGACTCTTGTATTCGGCCCTTTTCCTGTGAAGTTTTACAATGAGCACTCCCAGCGTATCGACAAACTCTTCGCTGAATAGATTATCCCAAGAATTAGCTGCCAGAATACCTGCATAGTTTTCCCTGGTGTCCTTGAAGGCCTCACATTCTAGAATGAAATGTTTCTCTGTTTCCACTTTTCCGGAGGAGCAAAATATACATACTCTTTCTTCCCAAATTTCTTTTGGCCTTTTCCAGCGCCCTGTTTCACAACGGAGTTGATGAGAATTAGTCCTTAATTGAGCAATAAGAATTTTAGATCTCCAAGAAATATTAGCCCCTATGTATGCCTTTTGTTGATGGTTATGCGTGGAGTTAAACTCTTCTATGTAGTACTTCTTCTTTCTCTTCAGCTCTTTCTTCCAAGTATGTTTGTGGAATTTATCCATAACAAAAGTTTTTATCTCTTTACTGTTTGTAGGACACATGCTCAAGCAAATACCCCATTTACTAAACCATTTGTTATTTTGCCGCATCCACGTCTTCTGTCTTTTGCACAATCTGTCACTAAACACAACCTTAGGCCATCTATCCTCTTCCATTTGCTCAATTTTTTTCAGATACCTTATGACTCGCACCATAGCAATTGCTTCAATAGGAGCAGCCCCTATTTCACTTAACAGGATAGCATAAGGAACTGCAATTTTAATTTTGAATTTGTTTGTAATCAAACGTTTCTGAATTTTCTCAATTTGCTTCCACTGCAACTTGGTTGTGCTGCTAGCCCATAGTTCACAACCATAGAGAATCACCGGAATCACTAAAAGCCCAAAAAGAGTTAGGGTGGTTTTCCAGTCCCACAGCTCTGCCTCTCTACACCTGTTTTGAAGAGCATAAAATGCTTTCCAACCCCCTAAAGTTCTTTTCTTTCTACAACCATCCCAACTTAAATTTCTGTTGAAGTCAATTCCGAGGTATTTGTACTCTGCAACTTCTTCCAGAATGTTGCCTTCAAAATAGAACTTATGTTGGTTATGCTTTCTTTTGTTAGAGAAAACCACTACTTTCGTTTTTGCTAATATTGATTTGCATCCCAACTTAACTTGGAAGTTGTAGCATTTTTCTTCTGATGGAGTTTATTTTCAAATTCACACATTATTTCATTGGTTTAGTTTTCTGTGGAGCACACTTTGCAAGCTCTGTTCAATAAAATGGCTTAAATTTTATCTAAACTGATGAATGAAATAATATGTGAATTGGATTTAGGCACACTTGTGTGTGGGATGGATTGATGATATTGGTGTTAGTGCGATTTAGATAGCCATCAAAATCTGGTTAGATAAAGTGTTATTTTGTTGTAAAATTTTAACTGTTAAGAAAAGTTAAATTAACAATAGTGTTATTTTTAACAATGTTCAAAATTAAACAAAGAAACTATGCTAAAGGTGTATATCAAAACATAAAACTGTGAATTTATTTGAACCTTTTTTAAAATAGCCTTTGAGTCCACCAATGAATGTGTTTTTGGAACATTATTTTACTAAGTCTCATATCCTAATTCGGGGATCTACTATATTTAGCAGATAAATTTGAAACATACAGTGGTTCTGTTAATATGGGAAGTTTTTATACTTTAAGTAGAAATAGTAAGTTTTCTAAAAGTGTAGGCACCAAACATTTTTAGGGAACCTTGGCCCAATGTGAATGTTGTTGTCTAGAGAATTTGACAAACTATGTAATGTAACAAGGTTTCAGAAGGGCCTGCTATGTTGTTGTTTAAAGAGTTGTTGCAACCGAGTTGTAGTTGTTTGTTGTTGAACCTACGTTGTGGCTACTCCGTGTCAAAGTGGTGGCAACTCTCTTGTACTTTCACAACTTTGTTTTTTGTTGTTGAAGCTACGTTGCCGCAATTCACTTGCAGCAACTCTCTTGTACTTTGCCAAAACTCTTCTGTAGTTTGCTTTAGAGTTGTTGTTAAAATAAAGTATTGTATATGAAAATTAATATTTATAAAAATATTAATAATATTTATTTTTAATTCTTTTAATATAAAATAGGTATAAAATATTAAGAAGACTTTACAAAATGTTATATCATATTTTATAATTCAACATTTTTATGATATTTATCATTATCTTTATTTTTTGTTATTGAACTAAAAAATAGCATGAAAGTTTCATTAAGATTTTCTTGGTTCTTTTTGAAATTTAAGCATAATAATTTTTTTAAAAGATTGCGTTAAAATAAATTTGGAATTTTTTTCATTTATAAACTATTAAAAGTGTTAATTGGTTTCTTCATAATATTGTTATCTTTGTGTTATATTGTTTTTACAAATAGTTCTATGCATAATTGGTGTGTGTTAGGTGCAATGAAGGGCCCCTAACACACACTAATTATGCATAGAATGGTAAACATATTTGACAATGAATTCTCTTGGCTCCAACGCTCATCCTTTCAAGACAATATTTCTAAATCGTTGCAGGAATACCCATTAACTAACGACACAATTATGCATTACTTTTACAACCAATTAAGATACCTCAAATCTTTCTTGAAATAGTGAAATGAACAATAATTTGGGGATATTTTTATTGAAGAAATATTTCACAACACAAATGGAACATATTCAACAAATAATAATTCAAGATGGAAGAACTTATGAGCTTATCATGCAGGAAACCTAGCTCCAAGTTCAACTGGAAGAAAAATAAATAGCTAAGAGGAAATCCTTTTAAGACAAAAGTAAAGAGTGCATTTGCTAAAGGCTGGGGGCAAGAACAATAAATTCTTTCACACACTATGATATACCGTTGATATCACAATCATACCATTCACATAAAAAATATACAAGACAATAACTTAGAAGCCCATAAGGATATTGAGAAGGAACTGATCACCTTTTATCACTTCGTCCTCGAAGAGACATAATTTCCTAGGCCATTTATAAATTCACTTTGCACATCCCCTCCTTGGTCTCTAACGATCAAAATGAATCACTTATTATAGAAATAACCTTAGCCAAAAGTAGAACAAGTGGTAATGGAAATGATAAGAGGGAAATACCTCACTTGGATAGCTTTACCATTGACTTCTTCTAAGCATGATGGTCCTTAGGAAGGGGTTATAGGGAGATGAAGAGATGTAGAGAGGGTTTTAGTTTGTTGCCAAAGGATTTAGCGATGATTTTGTAGATATGATTGCAAAGGGTAATGTGTTGCAATTTGTTGGATTCTTCAGCTTTTTCCTCCTTAAGGATGAGTTTTAAAAAAATAGTGTCAAGAGCTAGGAGGATAGAATATGTTTGCCTAATTATCAACAAACTAGCAACCAACAAGCTCAATTTATAAAAAAAATAAAAATTTTGAATTTATTTTTTAAACTAAATTTCCTTTTCATAATTTTAAACATTTAAAACTCCTCAACATTCTATATATTTAAAATGGAGATGGATTTAAACTATTTTTATTAATATGGATAAGTAAATTTCAAATTTCATAAAGAATTTTTCCATTTAAATAAGCTCCATGTACCTTGCAAATGAGGGCCAAAGAATTGTGTTAAGTATGGATTTTGTAATGAGGTGATGAGTAGTATGTATGAGAAGGGCGACAAGAGTGTGAAAATGAATTTTAAAAGGATAAAGTGGAAGACGAATCAATATAGTAGGATATTTTAGATTCAAATCTAATAATGAGATTTGAAATCATTATAGTATGGAAGATAATAACTATTTTTGTCAATTATTTTGAATTATTTTATTTTATTTTCTAATTAAATTTTAGACAAAAATATGATAAAAAATATTTAAATACTAACTTATTTATATTATTACAATTAGAAAGATAGATGATAAAAGTATAACTATAAAGAATAAGTTTCTTGTATTAAAATGTATAGAATGTTATGAGTTAGGTGTAAAACTAGACTAGAGAATTCAAAAAAAAGAAAGATAGCCATGCTTAGTAGATTTTTTGTATCATTGTAGAATAATGTTAAAAAATCGACTTTGAAATTTCATGTTGAATATATTTTATAATTTATTATAACGTTTAAGTAATGAGATTGAACAAAATTTTATACCATTAAATATATGGTATGATTTTATATATTAGTTTCTCATATTTTCTAAATGTTTAGGATTATTAGTTCATTTTTGTTTTAACGATATTTATATATAGTGATACTTAATTTTAATTAAATCTAGATGAATGACAATAAATTAGCTTGTATTTATCCTTCTCGTTTTTATCGTGCCTTTGTTTTACACATATTGTTTTAGAAAATTTCACCTATATACATAAATGAAATAAGAAAAATTAAGAACATAGATAATATCTTCAAACAATGCACGTTGTTGCTTATGATTAAGCAATTTAATGTTGAAATATTAACATCATCATGCCTATGACAACTACTTTATAAAATAATAGCACAAACATATATTCTATGTAGGATTTGTCTATATGTATAATATATGAAGTTGATTAGAATCTACATAGTTTTAGATTGAGTGAGATATTGATCCTTTTTTCTTCTAATGTAGGAAGAAGTCTACAATAGTCAAGGCTACTAGCCTAACACTTATTAATACAATCTTGATATTTTGATGGGCTACTACATTATTTATAGACAAAACCTCGCTATCTAAAATATAATTGGTTGGTGATTTGTAAGGGTGTAAAGTTTTACTCTTGCGAGATATCTCCAGGTCTTGGGTTGTTAACATGTTTCCTTAGGTAGGGAATCCATTATAATTTGGAAGTTTATGATGGGATGTGTCTGTTCATGTAATTGTCAAAGATACAAAGTAATTAGTAGTAGAACTCTCTTTAGATATTACATGTACTTAGTTCTAGACAAAAGAGGATAATAATTCATTTCATCTAGACAAAAACATATTGAAATTTTAGTGAAGATAGATGAAACAAATGAAGGTACATATCACATGGACACCATATAAAATTTAATTCATATTCTTCCAAATAGATTGACATGAGGTCCTTCTTGGATAACTATTAAAATTATCAAAGAGATAGAATTAGTCAAGTGCAAAGATATATCCAAACTGGATTTTTTTGGCATTAGCTTACTTAACAAAACATCCACAATTTTTTTATATTAATTAGAGCAAAATCTTTAAGAATTTTCACTACTTTTTCATGTTGGGAATTATTCTTTGTTGAATATGTTCCATTTGTGTTGTGAAATCTTTCTTCAATAAAAATATCCCAAATTCCACTATTTCAAGAAAGCTTTGAGATATCTTAATTGGTTGCAAAAGTGATACATAATTGTGTCGTTGGTTAATGGGTATTCTTGCAACCATTTGGAAATATTGTCTTGGAAGGATGGGCATTGGAGCCAAGAGAATTCAATGTGAAATTTTTTTACACTTCTATGCATAATTAGTTTGTGTTAGGGGTCCCTCATTGCACCTAACCCACACCAATTATGCATAGAACTAATTGTACAAAGAATATAGCACAAAGATAACAATATTATGAAGAAACCAATTAACACTTTTAATAATTTATTAATGAAAATTTAAAAAAATCTAAATATATTTTAACACAATCTTTTTTTGAATAAGTAAATTTTTTATTATGCTTAAATTTCAAAAAGGACCGAGAAAATCTTAATGAAACTTTCATGTTGTTCTTTAGTTTAATAACAAAAAATAATGATAATTATAAATATCATAAAAATTTTGAATTATAAAATATAGTATAATGTTTTCAAAAGTCTTCATAATATTTTATATATATTTTATATTAAAAGAATTAAAAAGAGTTTATATATATTTATTATAAAGAGTTTTTATAAATACTAATTTTCATATGCAGGAGTTGCCGCAAAGTATAAGAGAGTTGCCGCAAGTGAGTTGTCACAACGTAATTTCAACAACAAAAAACAGAGTTGCGTAAGTACAAGAGAGTAGCCACCACTATAACAACGAGTGGCCACAACATAGTTTCAACAATGATCAACTACAACTGTGTTGCGACAACTCTTTGAACATCAACTACAACTATGCTGCGGTAACTCTTTAAACAACAACATAGCAAGTCCTATGACAACCTTGTTGCATTACATACCAGGTCAAAATATTTGGACAACAACATTCACATTGGGCCAAGGTTCCCTAAAAATGTTTGTTGCCTGCAATTTTAGAAAAATCGCTATTTATGCTTAAAGTAGCAAAACTTCCCATATTGGCAGAACCACAATATGTTTTAAACTTGTCTGCTATAATAGATCCCCAAATTAGGATATCAGTCTTAGCAACATAATGTTTAAAAAACACATTCATTGGTGGATCCAATTAATATTTTAAAACTGTTTCAAAAAAATTTCACCTTGCATTCAAATTTGAATAAGTATGTGGATCGCTTGGCAAGTTCACAATTTTCTGTTTTGATATACACCTTTAGTAAAGCTTCCTTGTTTAATTTTGCACATTGTTTAAATTAACACTATTGTTAATTTAACTTTTCTTAATAGTTAAAATTTTACAACAAAATAACACTTTATTTAAGTGGATTTTGATGCCGATCTAAATCGCACTAGTGCCAATATCATCAATCCATCCCACACACAAATCTGTCTAAATTCAATTCACACATTATTTCATTCATCAGTTTAGATAAAATTTAAGTCGTTTTATTGAACAAAGCTTGCAAGGTTTGCGCTATGATTTAGTTTTCTCAAAAACTTTTGAGACATTAAATTTTGCAATCGTGTCAAAGTTATAATTTTAAAAATAATTTTTTTTTGTGCAAAAAACTAAACTAATGAAATAATGTGTGAATTTAGAAATAATCTCCATTAGAAGAAAAAGGCTACAACTTCAATTTTTTCCAATAGTCCAATGGACACATAATCTTGCCATCGAATTCCCATTTGAAAAGGAAACAATTACCTTTTCAAAACAGAGGTGATATGAAGCAATTTTGGTAAACTAGAAGTACAACATCTACAAATCCTTCACGCAGAAGCCTTCCAACAACATTTCCAATTCCACGCATCAAGCCATAAAGTTGTCATGCGCAAGCTTTAAAAATCACCAATGGGAAGATATTTGAAATTATGCCATAAATTCTTCCAAACCGCTACTTGGAATATGAAATAGAGAAAAATAAAATTCAAACAAAACAAGTCCCCAAGACTACTCGACCTTGCAATTCCACTGCCCCCAACATCAAAAAAAAATATCTATAATAGGAAATGGCCTAAATATCCAACAAAGCCCACCTTCATAATCATGACTCCACTATGGAAAAATATAGAATGACACTTTCGAATTCGTATATGTAGATTCTTTACAACCTTAGCCTGGACCAATGAAGGAAAAAAAATGATTCTGTAAATGTAAATTATTTACATCCTTTGTTTGGATTATGTTAATGTAAATTAATTGCATCCTCAGCTTGGAACAATGAAGGAAAATTTTCAGTTCTGTAAATTATTTACATCCTTTGTTTGGATTTCGGTAGATGTAGTTTCTTTTCATCCTCAACCTGGAACATTGAAGGGAAAAATTAATTACATCCTTTGTTTGGATTTCTCTAGATGTATTTTATTTTTTTCCTCATCCTGGAACAATGAAGGGACACATTTGATTTTATAAATCTACATTCTTTACATCTGTTCGGGTTAAATGTAGATTCTTTACATACTCAGCCTGGAACAATGAAGGAAAATTTCCAATTCTATAAATATACATTCTTTACATATGTTAGGATAGGATTCTGTAAATGTAGATTCCAAATAAAACAAAACTCCCAAATATTACACATGCATAGAAACAAAGATTCTGGTCCCAAATTTCCTCCACTCTGCCTCACTCACAAGAATGATTTAGTTAAATGGTTAAATAATTTGAAATAAATTTAATTTGCAATCCCACCACTTTCAAATTTCAAATTTCAAATTGAATTGGATGCATCATGGCATGGCAGATCCATAGATGATGGCGGATGGGTGTCAGATGTGGGAAAACAGTGGAATATAACAACGGAGTCGGGTTGAGGATACCTCAACGAAACATACAACCAACGTTAGAAAGACGTCCTATCGTGCTAGCGGTGAGACAAACAGAGCATTTGGGAGATGAACACAGAGATGGATGACCCACCGAGAGTTGACGGAGATTGGCCGGAGTAGTCTTGCTAGAGACGGGATGAAACAAAACCCAAAGGGAGTTTCATCGACTAGTTAGACTACTCCGTAGACAACGCCGTAACTATAGGAGCACCTCCTAGAATGGACCTACATATATTATTATGAAAGCCTTTATTTTGGGATCCATGCGTTGTGCAAGAATGGGAAATGACCTTTAAGTACTCAGGGAAGTTTACTTACTGCATTTTTTCTCTTTGTCGGTTTGTGAAGGGTTTTTTTACGCGATTCCAACGGGAAATTTTTGAAAAGTTGAAGAGATTTGTGTGTTATTTAGAGTTTTTTTTTAATGTGTATGGAAGGTGCCTAGATCAAATTGGTTTAGCTGGTATCAACAATATTGTTACTTAATTCATTACTGAATTTACCCTCTACCGATGAATCTCTTTCATACCCGTGAATTCTGAGTTATCCATGGTAGCTGGACAAATGAAAATATATGAAAATATGCAATTGAATTGTCGTTGAATCCATGAAAAGACAAAGAAGAACATGATGCATACAAATTGTTTTTTAAATCAATCAAGAACAAAAGATATCAATTTTACCTCCAACAAAAATCTCAAATTAAATTTGCTCTTATAATTTTTTTATTTTCTCCTTAAAATTAATTAGATTTAGTTTATAAGTTTTTTCTTTTTCTTAAAAAAAATAAAATAATTTGCGTTATTTTTCTTTCCATTTATCTTATATACTTTTTTCTATTATTTTTTTCAAATCGATAAAATATATAAATTTTTTCAAAAATGAAGTTAACATTATAGGTAGCCCGTTGTCAAGAACTTGAGTTGCACTAAGGCCAACGAGCACTCATGACAACCCATAGACAATTGGAGTAACAAAAAATCGATATGGAATTGAGTTGGGAATATCGCATGATGAGGCACGATCGCACAAGGCAGGCTCTCACCCACGCGATGAGGAACAAATTGGTGAAGACTTGGAGTGCCATACATGCGACGACCATGCCCACACAAAGGATGGGTGCCCAAGCCCACGAGGCAGTGTGCACGAGTTGGAAGGGTGCACACCTGCACAATGGCGTGGCGTTGAGCGAAATGTAGCAGACACGTCACGATAGTCGCACTTGCCCACACAACACAACATAATGGAGGGAAGCCGAGGGGTACTTGTAACATAGTGATCAACCCAACTTGGCAGGACCGTGCCTATGGGCATGACCGCTCCAAGGTGGGGTGCCCTGGAACCGTGATGGGTGGACCTTGGCATGCACAACAAGTAAGGAGGAACAACGGGCGAGATTTGGCAAGGGAAAGGTGATGCGACGACAACGAAACAATTAAGTGGAAAAAGCGAAAGTGTGACGGGCGTGTAGCATAGAGAACATGGCAACATAGCACCTAGGTAGGGGCGCGCCTGCTCGATAAGGGGCGCCCAAATGACCTAATGACAGGGCAGCCCAGGGGCACCCAAACGAACCAACGATAGGTCGGCCCAGCGGCGCGCCTGCCTGACAAGGGGCAACCAATCGGTCCAACGACAGGTCATCCCAGGGGCGTGCCTTCCCATGAAGGGGCGCCCGGACGAGAGGAATAATCAACTCATATTTTGAATGGGCATCAGCCCACACTCAACCAAAGGGCAGGGACGTGTATAAATGGAGGAGCTCGACGTTTGGACAAAGGAAAAGGAAAGTTTGACCAATAAAGAAGAAATCACATAGCAAGCAAGGGCAAGTCCGCGATATCACAGAAACACCAAGACTAGTGGCACGACATGTCGAAGAGTGCTAAGGTGTGCCAGAGTGCCAATGCATACCAAGGAGTTTTAGGGAGTATTAGGGAAACATAAGGGAACACTAGGTCAAAATGCATGGAAATGAATGAATATGGGGGTGCGCCAGGGAGTGTTAACAAATGCTAGGCTTGCCAAGGAGGGAGTGACAAGGTATGCTAGTTAGTGGTAAGGCATGCTAGGGAATACTAGAGCGTGTCAAGAAGTGTCAGTGTGTTATAGAGTTTCAGTGTGTGCTAACATGTGCCAAATAGTTCCAAGGCATGCTAAGACATGCCAGGTTCTAAGGCATGTTAGGATGTGCAGGGTGCGAGGGTGTGCCAACATGTGTCAAGGAGTGACAAGGCAACAAAAGGGAGAACCAAGCTAACCTGCAAGGAAATGAACACATAAGAGGGTTAATAAGTTGGTACTTTATGGTTCCTATGTACACTAGCATAACTTCATCTAAAGGGAATTTGTTAGATAATAAACCTAACAGAGAGGAATCATGTGTTTACTCATAAGAAAACTATGTTCTCATTACTTGAGGGAAATGATAAACACTAATTAATTCTTAACAAATTGGTTGACTCTAACCACTATGGCCTTAGACACATAATGAAAAACACAACAGAAAAATGATCTTAAATCATTATCTTCTGAAAAAAAAATATAGGAACAATCACATAGCATCATCAAAAATTCATTGGAATGATCAATGATGACAAACATTTTTTGACCGTCACTAAAAGTAACCAAAAAGAGCATTGGTGAGGGAAAATAAAAGATCATCACTAGAAGTGTCACGAAAGAGAGAATTAATGATGGGTCTTTAACAACCCTCACCAAAAGTGTCACTAAAAATGGCTTTGGTGGAAGACCTTAAAGGACTGTCACTATATGCACTTACGCCAATGTTTTTTTAAGGACCATAACTAGATGCAACAATTGTGACAAACCTTAAAGGTTCATCATAGGCATGAGCCTCACCTATGACCTTTTTTGTTGTAGTGTATGGAAGCTGTTATTCCATACAAAATGAATATCTCATACAAAAGGAATATCTCACTATTAATGAAGTGGAACATTAAAGAAATTGATAACAAAATTCAATAACATAAATAAGGGATGCATGACTTCTATTTTGATGATGAGACTTTAGCATCAGTCATAGATGAAGTATCCAAATACATGACACATTTTAAAGTTTATTTTATAACATAAATAACTATTTAAAAATTTATTTCGCTGGTTTAAAATACTAAATATGTGTGTGTGTGTGTGTGAGAAATAAATATTTTTGATTTTTTAAGATAAACATCACAACACAATTTCCATAATATTTTATAATTTCAAGTTTAATATAATCAAATTTGTAGGATCAATAATTATATTCAAATTTTAATCATTAAATATTTTAATAAAATTATTATTGTAATTAACATAATAAAATTTTATTATTTTCTACTTTGGAAAAATATAATAATTTTTTTATAATCCTTATAATGTTGATTTGTTTATAAAAGTTATAATAACATAATTTTACATATTATTCAATAACTTGAAATTAAGCAGAATTTGTAAGATCAATTTATTGAAAAAACCCATAAATAATGCAAAATTAATATACATTTTTTTCTTTAATTTTAATATGTTTATATTGCTATTAATTTTATAGTAATATTATTCATAGATTTGATTTATCCTAAAATTACAAAGTTACATTTTATTTATTTTGATTTCATATGCATAATATATGTATTGAAATTAACATATAATTAATTTGAAATTGTAATATTAAATAAAATATGATGAATATATAATTTTAAAATAAATATATGAAAATATACAATTATAATATTTATTGAAAAGTGTGTAAAAACATGAATATTCTAGAGGGATATGCATTTTTTCTTTCAAAAAATATGAAAAGACAATAATAATATTTTATTCAAAAAGTATGAAAGGACTTTTATAAAGAGTAGAGGGATATGCATTTTTTCTTTCAAAAAATATGAAAAGACAATAATAATATTTTATTCAAAAAGTATGAAAGGACTTTTATAAAGAGTACTATACTTTATGATTTTAAAAGTATTTAGAGTACTACCATGGTTAACCATGAGTTTTTATTCACCATTGAAAATGTGACAAGTAAGTACCTTTAACTCAAAAAATGCCACCTCAAACATTGGGGATAATGTCATCCCCTAAAATGTGATTGGTTCTCATAAAGTGAATTTTGATTGTACATTTTCCTTAGGAGACTCATTTTAGACCTCTAAATTCCCCTAATGGGGAGGTGATGCTTCACCTTTATTGTGACTCTTTGACTACCCTCATGACTGTTTGACTTCCTATGATGTTTCTACTTTACTTGACTCTTCATACTCTGTATATGTCCTTTGGATTTCCACTTTACAATACATTTCTCCAATATTGAATTACATATTCCACAAAATGATGTGGAACATGATGACTCATGACACAACATGACATGAAATCAATGACATGGAAATGTCAAGCCATTCTTTGAGGATGCTTTCTTTGTGTCTTCTCGAAAATATGGTGCGTGCTCTTCTTCCTCCTCCTCCTTATGACTTGAAGATAAGGAGTCTTCCATGTGGTATTGATCTTTCATCTTCTATTATATTCTGGTGTTCCTTCGTCGTCTTGTTCCTTGGGTGTCTTCGAGCATGTCCTCTCGCTCCATCTCCTTCTTTATCATCTTCCCATAGCATGATGTAGTTCCTACATATACAATCCACTCATGACAAGATGACATTAGTCTAATAAACCCCTAGTCTAAGATGTTGCATGATGATCCACTAATTGAGCCAAAATCGGGTGGTAGGCCTAGGGAGAGGCTCCCTAACTATGAAGTTGCGCAACTCAAGAATTAAAGGGTCAGGCTTGAGCCTTGAGGCTACGCATTGTGTAGTTAAGGCTTAGACTGAGCAAAAATATTGCGTAGTTGAAGAGCTCAGAGAGCCAGGTTGAGGGCTTGAGCACTAATTTTTCCCATTGCGCAGTTATGGAGGATAAAGTAACCAAGGTGATTGTGCAATTGCATAGTTCAATAGATCAAGGTTGAGGCCTGAGCGTTGAGACTACACAATGCGTATTACTGACTCAACAAGAGAGAGCAATCGCTCAGTTTTCCGATTCAGTGAGCCAGGATAAGGGATTTTCTATTGTTTCATCCAACTGTGCAGTTATGGGAGGCAAATAAGGCTTGGTGATTACGCAGTTTCATATTTAAAGAGCTCAGGGTTCGAGCTTAAGCTCATAGACTGCACAGTGCACAGTTGGGGCTAGGTTGGAGGGCTAAATTACGCAGTTTCGGAATCCAAGGCTTGGGATTGAGCACTAAAATTGCGTAGTGCACAGTCCTAGGAGGCATGAACTGCACATTGCATAGTGTAATGTGTTGTTGGGTCTCGTAATTGTCACATTTTCATCATGTTTATCCTTGCCATTCCTCACATTCCATCACCTCATTTAACCATTCATCATACCATTTCCATGGTTTCACCTCATTATTTTCCAATTTATTTATTTTTAATATTATAAGAGAATCCATGATTAATTATTGGAAAATTGACATATTTCACTAATATCTCAAATATGGATGAGCTTTGTAATGTGTAGGATTATTTGGAAGAATTATTCAAAATCCTCTTGAATATTTCCTCCACCATTTCAATAATTCAAAGGATAATTGTTCAAGATTCCAAGGAGAAGATCATGGAGATTCCAAGGAGAAGATCATGAAGATTTGAAGGAGAAGATCATGGAATATTCCAAGGAGAATATCATGGAGATTCCAAGGAGAAGATCATGAAGATTTGAAGGAGAAGATCATGGAATATTCCAAGGAGAAGATCATGGAGATTTGGATAAACATATCTTATCCAAGATTTGTGAGAGATGAGTGATGATTTGAAGGGATCATATCTTGTAATTATAGGGATATTGGTTGAGAGAAAAGTGGACTTGTAATTATGAGTTGCTTATCTTGTTTTCA
The DNA here is from genome assembly GCA_034641835.2 of Pinus albicaulis. Lineage (NCBI taxonomy): Eukaryota > Viridiplantae > Streptophyta > Pinopsida > Pinales > Pinaceae > Pinus > Pinus albicaulis. The sequence goes on along the minus strand of CM076575.1, from coordinate 400,947,330 downwards.
AAGCATTCATGTATAAATAGGAGTGCTCTTTCTCCAAGTGGGAATATATAAAATGTAGAGTAGAAGGAAGAGAAGGTAGTAGGAGAAATTTGAGACTTTGAGATTCTTATTTTATGAAGTTAATTGAAGACATAATTTATCATTTTCTCGTTAATTGAATAATTTTCAGTAGCTAAAAGTACTCTCAGTGTACGAGGCAAAGGTGGAGGGCGCCCCCACACCGAGCTAAGTACACTTCTTAGTTTATTTCATCGCTGCAATTTTTGAGTTAGTTTTCTTATGTTTAATTTGTTTATGTTGATTATTTTCAAATATTGATAAATCTAATGATCATTCTTAACCTGCAAATGAAAGAACAAACGAGTGTTTAAGTTAAGCGCTTTTTATATCTAATCAATATTTTCAGTTAAAATTCATTTTTACATGCTTTGATTGAGGATGGATCTTAATCTTGTTTCTGTTCTGCATACGAAGAGACAAACAAATATTTAAGTTAAATACTTCTTCTATCTGATTAAGAGTTCAAAACTAAGATTCATTTTTCATGTTTTTCTGAATTCCTGTTTTCACAATATCATTGATGATAAATGAAATAAATGATGAAGGACAACCAGGACCTCTTTTAGTGAAGAGCCTCTTCAATTATTACTTCATGTATCTTAATCTATTGTTTAGAATTTAGAAATTATTTAAGTTAGATTTATATTTGTAATATGCATTTCCCTAAATCATCAATAATTCATCTTCTAAACTTGACTGTGGTTGAAATCCATATATTTTGGAGATGCTTCTAAGTTCTACAAACCCGGATTGATCATTAAATGCTCACGTTAATTTACCCAGTAAATTGATCCAACATTTTGGTGCCGTTGTCGGGGAAGCATACTTCAACATAGTCAATTAGGAAGATTTATTAAAAAAAAAAAGAAAAAAAAAAGAAAAAAACCAAACCTAAAATAATATTTCTTTTAGTGAAATTTTCTTATGCCTAGGATAGAGATTAGAAGAGTAGATTCATTAAACAAAACCCCCATCAAATTATATATATATATATATATATATATATATATATATATATATATATATATATATATATATATATATTAATAGCACAAAATCCATTTGCCCAACAAGATCTAAAACGACATGATGTTAAAAAAGTCATTTGGAGGGTATGTCACAACAAGGATCTTTTTAAATCCTTGTCCACAATTTAGAGTGATCACTAGGGATGAATCTTCAATTTAGAAGTTGGAAGAGAAACAAAGCGTCGATGAAGAGGATCCACAAGAGGAAAACTTAGAATCTTCTTCTAGTAAGGAGAAGAATGACTCATGGATCACATGCGATGACGATCAAACATTAGAACCTGAAATTGAAGAGTTTCTAGCATGTATATCACAAGATCCCCCATGCATTCCAGATTTTGAACAAGTGACACTCGAAGAATTTTGTGACATCACAACAAATGAGCGTCAAGCAAAGAAAGATCATCTTAAAACTTGGTCACAACACCACTCCATTTATCAATATTCTTTCTCATCAAATCCTTATGATTAGATAAATTTTCATGTCTAAGAATTTATTAAAGTATCTTTTTCAAACTTGGATGTGAGTTTAATTCTCATCTTGTTACGCAAATGGATGCATTGGAAATTTTCCTATACTTGAAAGGAAAATTTATTTTTCTGCAATAGAGTAGGTAGGATATTATTTTCTTTAGTTTTGAATAAGTATGTGCTCCTCCTGCGTTTTTACACGATCTTAAGGATCCTAAAGTAGGATGTTTTCAAGAGTGAATAAACTAATAGTTTGCAATATGCTTAATCAATGCCATCTTTAAATCTACAAATCACTTGTGTCCATTTGTTACAAAAAATTCAATAAATTTTTCTAATTTTATTTCTAAATTTTAATTAAAAAAAAAAAATCAAACAAAATCTCACATAATATATATATATATATATATATATATATATATATATATATATATATATATTATTAAAAAAAATTTTCTTTTCAAAACTAACAATTCTTTTAGGATAGGAATCAATTTCGTTAAAAAAAAGAAAAAAAAGAAAAAAAGAAAAAAAAAACTCATTCTAATATTAAAAAAAATAGAAAAATAAAATAAAAATACAAAACATTAAACAAATAAAAACATAAAAATTTAACAAATAAAACAAAAACAAAAACCAATCAAAACACATAATAAAAAAACCAATCACAATAGCTCTATGCAATGTGATTTATAAAATCCTCTCTACTATTATGGTTAATAGGCTTAAACCATTGCTTCCTCTTCTTATATCTTCAGAACAAACAGGTTTTGTAACTAGGAGGCAAATTCTTGATGGAATAGTTACAGCTCAAGAAGCAATACATTCGTTAAAATAAACAAAAACAAAAGGAATGCTGATAAAACTTGATCTAGCTAAAGCATATGATAGAATAAATTGGTCCTATCTTAATGCAATATTAAAAGCTTATGGTTTTGATCAGAGATGGGTGCAGTGGATTCATTATTTTATATCTACTCCAAATTTATCAATCATGCTCAATGGTATTCCCTCTCAGCCGTTTAACAACTCCAAAGGTCTGACGCAGGGAGACCCCCTGTCCCCATTCCTTTTTATTATAGCTGCAGAAGGCTTAGGAAGATTAATTAAATCTCAGCTTGCAGATGGAAAAATCAAAGGATTAAAGTTATGGGGATTGCATCTTGCTTTGAATCATCAACAGTTTTTTGATGATATATTGCTATTTTGCCAAGCATCGGTAAGAGAGATCAGAGCCATTCTACAAATTTTTGAGGACTTCATGGATGCTTCAGGTACGCTGGTTAATAAAGATAAATCAAATGTATATTTCTTTAATGTAAATAATGAAACTGAAGACTTCTTGGTAAGAATACTGGGCTTTAATATTGGTTCCTTTCCCATGAAGTACCTAGGAGTACCATTAAGCAAAACCCCTTTACAAATAGCAGATTGGAGAGACCTACTTATGAAAATGAAGAAGAAACTTCAGAATTGGGCTTTTCAAGCTCTGAATGCACCCAGTCGATTGGTTTTATTAAAATCTGTTCTCCAATCTATACCAATATACCAAATTTCTGGTAGAGCTGTTCCTAAGAGTATTTCTACTCAGATGGTTAATATGTTCAAGAAATTTCTTTGGCAAGGAGTTCAAGGAAATAGGAAGTGGGCTCTTATGCCATGGGAGAAATTAATTAAATGAAAATCAGCAGGAGGCCTTAGTCTACGTGATCCGTTTATATTAAATCAAGTAATGGGAGCTAAATTGTGGTGGCGATGGATCCAAGGAGGTCATGATTTATGGAAGCTAATTTGGGAAAAAAAAAATGATATGCCTCAATTAGTCGTAGGTAAGTTAAAAATAGATACTGTTCCAAAAGGGTCTATCATATGGAACCTTGCTGCAACTAACAGATTAATTATCCGACAACATAGTTTCTGGGAAATAAAGGAAGGTTGCATAACACTTTTTTGGGAGTATTCATGGCAGCAACGTGACAAAATTTTTTCTCTACTTGATCTTGGAGAACTCTTTATATTTACTAATCTCCTAAATAATTAACTAATCAGTCATTATTGGGATCCACATCAGATAAGTCAATGGCGGAAATGGAAGGTGAGAAAAGATTGGCCAGGAGCACCTGAAACTATCCAATGGAACAATCTCGATAAGGAGTTGAAAACAAGGAAAATCAAAGTCCAAACAAGAAGTGATACCTTACGATGGGGATACCAGACCAATGGAACTTTCACTATCAAAGAAGCCTACAACATTCAGACCCAGAATAATAATAATAATGGACGCTCCATCTGGAAGAAAATCTGGTCTATGAATCATTGGCCCAAAGTTGAATATTTCCTTTGGCTCCTCAGTCATCGGAAAATTTTAACCTAGGATAATTTGCAAAAGAGAGGCATGAATGGACCATATTTTTGTTATATGTGCAAACAGTCTGATGAAACAATTGAACATCTCCTCAATACATGTGCAATTGCAGAGTCTATCTGGATCAGATTGGAAAAAACTTTCAAAAAAACGGATAGAGATCCAATTAGTATTAATGAAACCTTGTTAGCTTGGCGCAAAGGAGGTTATAAATGTGGTGTATTGAATCATGCATGGAAATTATCAATGGGCTTCTTACTTTGGGGTATTTGGAAGGAACGAAACCATCGGATATTTCGAGGAGAGGAAAAACTCATTACTATTATTTGGGCAAAAATCATTGATAGTATCCGAGAAACAATCCTTATGGAAAAATGGATGGAGGATGACTGGAAAGCAGAAGGGATTGAAGCTCAAATTCTCAGAAGCCTAAATTTACAGCCTCACATGCTATCTCCAACTCTTTGGAAATTTAGACCTCCTAGACAAAATATTCAAGATAAATGGAAGTCTCCACAAGTTGGTTTTCTCAAACTTAATTTTGATGGAGCTTCAAAAGGTAACCCATGACAAGCTGGTATAGGAGGCATCTTTCGGAATTCCCAAGGTGCAACTTGCCGAGTTTATGCTATGGATCTGGGGCATGCTACTAATAATGAAGCAGAGCTGACAACACTTAAACAAGGTCTAATTATATCCATACGGGAGAATTACCAACACTTAATCATAGAAGGAGATTATGCAATGGTTATTGGAGCATTAATGAAACTTCAGCAAGGAACAAAGTGGGAGAAAATCAGCAAAAGCTGGAGAAAAACAACCTTAATTCAAGAGATAGGTTTACTGGTTAATCAAATTCAATATATGATTCCCTCTCATATCAGTAGGAATCGTAATCAGGCAGCAGACTACCTTGCTAATTGGGAATGTAACAATGTGGGTCGTCCTCTGGATACTACTCCTTCCAACAGAATTTGGAATATTGAGCTTCATTCTCTACAACTAATTCTTCAGCAAGATAATCCCCCGATCGGGGTGCATGTTAGATCACTATCGAAATAAAGGGCCAGCTGGTTCTCACCGTACTCTCAGTTTTAATGCCCACATTCTTTTCTTTTATGAGTTGTCAGAAACCCTGTCATGGTTTAAACTTCCCACCTCCAAAGGGAATGATGGTTCATGTCACCTGTCGAGCATGCATTTACTGCGTGAGGCAGTGTAAAATTTGGTATTGCCGTTGATTTCTCCTTTCTAAAGGTAACTTTCAACCCAATTGATTTATTCTTCTCTTGTTCTTGCTGCTCTGTTTGCTCTGCGTAGTGGAAAGATCTTGTCAGCAACCTCACCATTGGTGCAAACCCCTCTAGTGTGTAATGGCTCCTTACCTGAGTTCCATTCGTTATGAATTATGCCTCTATGCTCAGAACACGAACAATGGTTTCTCTGCTGATATTCCTGTTACCTATCTTATGCAAGTTTATGACATCGCTGTAGCATTAGATATCATTCCTCGTTTTCGAAGTCCTGATAGAGATTGTGATATTAAGAATTGGGTTCAAAGATTCTCTGAAAACTATCATTCTGGGCTTCTTCTATTTCTGAATTTGTCTTTAAAGTATACTTGTATTTTTAGTGTTACTGCTAATATGAGAAAGTCCCATAGTCTAAGCTCTCAGCCTAATAGTAATTGCTTTGTCTTTAATCCCTGGGGTTCTGAATCTTTACGGTTTGAATATAGTCAGTCTCAAACCATTATTTTGAGTTATGTATCTGGTCCCTCTAGAGCGAATGGATTCACAACTGCTCGGCCTACAAATTCTGCATATCTAGGAGGTCATCCTATGTTCTTCTCTTCAGTGTCTCTGCAATATTCGTTTTCACGCCCTCTGTGATTCTGTGTCTCTAGATTTCATGGTTAAAACTAAACCAGGTTAGAGTGCTGCTAGACCTACTCCTTCTTGTAAAAGAGGCCACAAGTCAAATATCGAAACTCTGGAAAACATAGTTGATACCTATGAATCAACTACCCCTGAAGATATCAAAGTCACTATTGCTGAATGGGAACAGGAATCAGAGGAGGAAGATACAGAAATTAATGAGCAACAGGAAATAATGGAATTCATCCTCGACCCCGACAACACTAAGGGAAGATTCTTTTTATTTCAACAAACTGTAAAAACATATTGGAAATTCAAGTGTGTGTTGGCAAGAGCAATGGAGAGCCTACATAATGATGCAGGGGCATTAGGCTCAAGACAATATTTTGTATATAGATAGACATAGGGGGGTCTCATGTTTTTGATTTCATATGAAATTATTCATATTTGAGTAGAATTGTAACTACCCTCGAATGATTAGTGGGCATATGAAGAGATAGTCAGTTTCAGCTTTTTTAGGATTTAGTCTAAAGTTAAGAATTTGAGAATTTGGAGAGTTTTTTTGAGTCATTAAAGAATCTGAATCGATTCATTAGTAGTAGTTGTATAAATATAAGTCTCAAAGGCATTAGTAGTAGACCTGCGGAGACTTGCATAGGACTGCATAGAGCTAGAGAGCCGGAGAGGTAGAGTAGGGAGAGTGAGAAGGCCATTTGAATTGAAGATCTGGCCAAACCAGAAGTTTGTAAGTAATTTCAAGTATATATTATGGAGGAAATTGTTTCATTATTGCATGTTCATTTGTTGATTTACATTCCTGTGTGAATGGGCTTGAATTTCATAAGCGAGAGTATAAGAACGTGTAAATAGGCTCTGTAAAGTGAGGGCTTAAATGATGCTCTGTATCTGATGAAGAAATCGATGTCGATTAATGAGGTGACTAACATCGAGCTTGTGGTTTTAAGTTTAAATGTATGAAGGGTTGCGCGTTCCCCTAGAGAAACAAAGAGAGGTTATAGTCATCGACCACTGTAAGGGTCGATGACTTAGAGTGGAATTGAGTCCGATACAACGTTCACTATCCGAAGATATATTGTGTGTTGATGGCCAAGATTTAGAAATCGTGCTCGGGGTTTTTATTAAGTAATTAACCATAGGCACTGGACATGAATTAATCCATACGCAGAGAAATGCGAAGGTTATTAAGCCTGTTTGAACACCAACTGAGGCCTGCATAGAGTGAAATAAAATTGACTTTGATGGCGTAGTTTGAAGGAAGAAACGAAACCCTGAAATAAAGGCGGAACCTTGAAGCTACAGTAAAGGCGTTTCGGAGGCAGAAAACCGGCGGGTTCGCAAAGTTTATAAGTGGTAAGGAGAATGACAAAAAAAAGTGCGATAACCTCTGAAGTTTGACACGCGTCTTGGAGTGGTTTCAAAAAACCACGTATTTCGCATTTTTTTGAGAGTTTAAAGTTCTGTTCCCAATTAAATGCGATTTGCGTCCGATTTGGTGGGTGACAGATCCAAGGGCGTTTGCATCACCAAGCTGCTCAACGGTTAATGCAAGGACGAGGTATGTTGTCAAGGTAGTGGGCCCGAACATTATAAAGGTTAGCGCTTGGGTTTTAAATCTAAGTCCAAGGTTTATTAATGCTTCTTTTGACATTTGAGTTGAGGAGTATATATAAATGTTGATATATATATATATATATATATATATATATATATATATATATATATATATATATATATATATATATATATATATATATATATATATATATATATATATAAGTGGTGATGCTTGGGTTATGATGGTCAAGTCAAGACTAATTCCCATAAGAGGAGGTTGGTATATATGCAATTACACGTAGTGGGACCGAAGTTCATACTTCGGTATTAAAAATAAATTGAACTATGAGAGGAACCTTGGATAAGGTGGAGACTATATAGTAGTGCTGGAAAGTAAAATGAAGGGCTTTAGAACCTTTGGGTTGTGGTGAAGATTTAGCTAGGTTTTAATCCGATTGTGAGTTTGATGGAAATCGAAGATTATCCGACCTCGTGGAGTGATGTTTTTTAATATAGTCTCAATCAGTATTTGAGGAAAGTAGCTTCCGCAAGTTAATATTGTGAATTGGGGCTGAGTGTAGATCAAAGGTTGGAAAGGTAAAGCCTTCACATTATAATCCTGGGTTGTGATAATTTAGATTATAACATAAGAGAGCTTTGAATTAATATCTCAAATCTCAGAATTGAGATATTAAAGATCTAGATTATTTATTTAAATTACCAGCTCAGGAAAAAGAATATTGTGAGGTTGCCCAGATTGTTTGAGTTTTATTTGGGTGGATATTGGGATGCTTTGAGATGCACAAGAAAGTGGGGACTATGGGTTTTACCCCGACATCAAGTGGTATTAGAGCTGGAATAGCTCTTTGAGAATTAAATTTTGAAATGCACATGTAATGAAACAATGAGTAAAGGTTGATGTTTAAATCTATTTAACAGAATTTACAGATTTGAAGAAGCATGCAGTGAAGGTATTCAGATTTATAGAATCTGAATTTGAAGACAAAATATTTTTAAGATTGCAACAGATAGAGATGCAGTGTAGGTGAAAGAAGAAGCAAGATCATTCAAGGATCTTGGAAGGTGAGTTGATGAGCATTATTTGACTCTGGTTTGAAGGATTTGTTTGCAGAATGCAGAGTGCAAGCAATTGAGGAAGGAATCTCAGCAAAAGAAAATCACAGCTTTGAGAGCAGTGATGAAAGAGCCCAGCATAGGACTCTAAGGTGAAGAAGAAAGTGTGGCAAAACCTAGAGGATTCCCAACACAGGTTGGATGAAAGAAGAACAGATGTGTTCTTGAGAATTTGCAGAGTGAAGCCTAGAGAGAGCAGAAGAGAGTGCTCATAAGGTTCCAACAGAAGGGGACCAGTACTTGCCAAAATCCGGGTCCGGAGGAAAGGATTGGTGAGGTAAGTTGCAGCAAGGGAGCTTGCTGTTGCAGAGGCTTAGTGCATCTTGTGAGTGAAGAAATCATGGAAGAGAAAATGGCTACTAATAGCCATAGTAGAGATTGCAGAGTTTCTAAGAGAGGCCACAACAGAAGAGTGAGGGAAGATGCCAAAGCAAATGGCATGAGGAAGAAACTTACTGATGACGAGTATTGGGAAGAGGTAGCTGAGATCAGAGAACAGTTTGATAAACTGAAAAGGATGGTAGAATAAAGCCAGAGAGTTGGTTGGCTCATGAAGAAGAAGGTATAGTGGCAGAGGCTACAGATGAAGAGAGAGAAAATGATAAATGCTCAGCTGAAAGAGAGATTACTCAAGATGATTGAGTATCTGGAAAAGGATTTGAAGATTGAAACTTCAAGTGAGACCAAGAGGTCCAAGGGCCTTACATCTGACAAAGTTTGTATGTTTGAAGGAAAAAAATGTAGAGAAGGACAAACTGTTGATGTTGTCACTAAGGAGGAAATTGGGACAGCCAGATATTTTGAGAATGTCCATGCACAGTTGGAGAAAGGTTCTGCTTTCCAACATATTGGAAACAGAGGAAGTCTAGATTGTGATGAAGGCCGGAAGCTAGAAGTTGGACAGCTTGAAGAAATTGAAGAGAGGACCATTGAAGAATATTTGAAGTGTATAGAAGACTTGGGACAACAAGAAGATTTGATGATTGAATCATCAAATGAGAACATGAGGTCTTGTGTTTTTACAACTGACAAGTTGTGTGTGAATGCAGGTATTGATGAAGACAGTTCATATGATGAAACTATGATAAATGAAGCTGACTGTTGCCAGGTAAAGTATGATGATTATATTTCAGATGAAGATTAGATTGAATTGCAGCAACAGAAGGAATTCATTAATTCCTTGTTTAATGAAAGGGATTGCTTCAATGAGGACAAGACAACTATGTCTGATGATGACCAATTTGTTATTAATGCTGATAATGACAAATTGTTTTTGTTAAATGGCCAAGTGAAGGGTGATGGATATATAACTGAAGCTATTACAGAGATGGAAGATCAGAATTCTATTCTGATGAAGGCTGAAGAGATGGTGACAGCAGGAAACTTGACTTGGGAAGGTAGTGAAGACTGTATGAATTTTTTCTCAGATGAGATGCCAAGATTGTGGCATAAGTTAAGTGTTCTAGAGCAGAGGACAGAAACACAGAGAGAAGGTGTTCATATTTTAAAGGCAGAAGTGAATGAAGATGAGGAAGTTCATTTTTATGAACTAGAGCAAGGAGACATCCTTGAAGAGGATGATGTAGAGGAGAGACTAGCTGACAGTCTCGAGAAGTGTTTGAAGGATTGGAATTGGCAAACTGATGTGCTGATGGAGAGGGAAAGGAATTCAAAATAACATACTTAAATGCTGGCAGAGGAGAGAAAGGCACTGAGGCCTTATGGGTTTTGTTTTGACAATTGTTTTGTGAATGCAGATTCTATTGATGCTAAAGGGAAGTTGACACCATTGGGAAGTCAACTAAAAGAGAAGGAGAATTTTGTGGAAGATTTTGATCCATGGAATGAGGAAATTAAGTTGATGAATCTGCAAGATTATATGCAAAAGAGGGAACCTCAATTTCAGAATTGGGGATTGCAGAATATGAAGACACAATGGAATGAAGACAGTGAAGATTTTCTGAGTCTCAGAAAGGACTTAGAATTGCAGAAAGGAGGATTGGTGATTGGATCATCAATTGAAACCATTGGGTCTTGTGATTTAAAAATTGACAATTTGGCTTTGTTAATAGGGACTGCAGAAGACAATCCATCACTTGGATTTATCTTGAATGAAGATGGGCTACTGGAGGAAGGTGAGGCTATCATGCCTCCTGTAAAGGAAATTGTTATTTCTGTAGATGACAAGGAAGAGTTGGCTTGTCTAAATAGCCAAGAGAAGACTATAAGGCAGACTTTTGGGGCTGCTACAACAGTAGAGAATCAGAGTTTTACTCTAATAGAAGAGGAAAATACAGTATTCGAAGAACTTGATTTGATTGCCAGAATCAATCAAGGAGATGAAAGGCAATTCCTGAAGATTGCCCAAGAAGAAGAAAAAGATGATGAAATTGAATTGCAGCATGCTGAGGATATGAAACAAGAACAGAAGAGATGGCTGAAATGTTTGCTGAAAACATTTGGAAAAGAGAGTGAAATGGCAGAACAACAGCTTGGAGTGTTGCTGGAGGAAATGTTGGAGCAACAAATTGAAGTGTTGCCAGAAGAGGCGGAAGAGACAAAAATATTTTATAATTTTGATGTTTGTTTTATGATTGCAGGTACTGGTGGAAGGACTAAGGGATGTTTAGTCCAGAAGAAGAAAAGAGATGATAACAGAGGCTGGAAATTTAGATACCAACCTGAAGAATTGCTGAAGATAGAGAATGGAGAAATTGCCATAGGTGACAATCAGAGAGAGTTTTACTGTTGTAGAAAACAAGAGGGTATGGATGATTGGGTGGTAGAAAGGACTGAGCAAGCTAGGGCTCAGCAAGTAAGAGCAAAAGCAGTAGTAATAGTTCAGCAAATAAGAACTCAGTAAGTAGAAACAGAACGAGCAGTTCAACAATCAAGGAGGAATAGTATTCAGCAGTCAGAAGATAGATTAGACGGAGAAATTGAATTTATAAGAAAGCTGATGGTGAAAGTGTCTCAGAGGAAGACAACAACAAGAGAAAAAAGAAGCAAAAGTAGTAGCAGAAGAAAGACAAAAAGAGAGTGTAAGAGTACAGCCAGTGGAACAAGACAGAATAAAGTATGGAAGCCTGGAGAAGTGCAGAAGAAGAATGTTACAGCAGATGAACAATTGTAGAACAAAGTGTGGGATCCAAGAAGACAAGGATGAAAGCACATGATCAAGAGATCATGAATCATTTTAACCTGGGGAGTTTGATGCAGGGGCATTAGGCTCAAGACAATATTTTGTATATAGATAGACATAGGGGGGTCTCATGCTTTTTATTTCCTATGAAATTATTCATATTTGAGTACAATTGTAACTGCCCTCGAATGATTAGTGGGCATATGAAGAGATAGTCAGTTTCAATTTATTTAGGATTTAGTCTAAAGTCAGGAATTTGGGAATTTGGAGAGTTTTGTTGAGTCATCAAAGAATCTGAATCGATTCATTAGTAGTAGTTGTATAAAAATAAGTCTCAAAGGCATTAGTAGCAGACCTGCGGAGACTTGCATAGGGCTGCATAGAGCTAGAGAGCTGGAGAGGCAAAGTAGGGAGAGTGAGAAGGCCATTTGAATTGAAGATCTGGCCGAACCAAAAGTTTGTAATTAATTTCAAGTATATATTATGGAGGAAATTGTTTCAGTATTGCATGTGCATTTGTTGATTTACATTCCTGTGTGAATGGGCTTGAATTTCATAAGCGAGAGTATAAGAACGTGTAAATAGGCTCTGTAAAGTGAGGGCTTAAATGATGCTCTGCATCTGATGAAGAAATTGATGTCAATTAACGAGGTGACTAACATCGAGCTTGTGGTTTTAAGTTTAAATGTATGAAGGGTTGCGCGTGCCCCTGGAGAAACAAAGAGAGGTTACAGTCATCGACCACTGTAAGGGTCGATGACTTAGAGTGGAATTGAGTCCGATACATCGTTCACAATCTGAAGATATACTGTGTGTTGATGGCCAAGATTTAGAAATTGTGCTCGAGGTTTTTATTAAGGAATTAACCATAGGCACTGGACATGAACTAATCCATACGCAGAGGAATGCGAAGGTTATTAAGCCTGTTTGAACACCAACTGAGGCCTGCGTAGAATGAAATAAAATTGACTTTGATGGCGCAGTTTGAAGGAAGAAACAAAACCCTGAAATGAAGGCAAAAGGTTTGAAGCTACAGTAAAGGAGGTTTCGGAGGCAGAAAACCGGCGGGTTCACAAAGTTTATAAGTGGTAAGGAGAATGAAAAAAAAAGTGCGATAACCTCCAACGTTTGACATGTGTCTTGGAGTGGTTTCAAAAAACCACGTATTTCTTATTTTTCTGAGAGTTTAAAGTTCTGTTCCCAATTAAATGCGATTTGCATTCGATTTGGTGGGCGACGGATCCAAGGGCGTTCGCATCGCCAAGTTGCTCGACGGTTAATGCAGGACGAGGTATGTTGTCAAGGTAGTGGGCTCGAACATTATAAAGGTTAGTGCTTGGGTTTTAAATCTAATTCCAAGGTTTATTAATGCTTCTTTTGACATTTGAGTTGAGGAGTATATATAAATGTTGATATATATATAAGTGGTGATGCTTGGGTTATGATGGTCAAGTTGAGACTAATTCCCATAAGAGGAGGTTGGTATATATGCAATTACACGTAGTGGGACCGAAGTTCATACTTCGGTATTAAAAATAAATTGAACTATGAGAGGAACCTTGGATAAGGCAGAGACTATATAGTAGCGCTGGAAAGTAAAATGAGGGGCTTTAGAACCTTTGGGTTGTGGTGAAGATTTAGCTAGGTTTTAATCTGATTGTGAGTTCGATGGAAATCTAACATTATTCGACCCCGTGGAGTGATCTTTTTTAATATAGTCTCAATCAGTATTTGAGGAAAGTAGCTTCTACAAGTTAATATTGTGAATTGGGGTTGAGTGTAGATCAAAGGTTGGAAAGGTAAAGCCTTCACATTATAATCCTGGGTTGTGATAAGTAAGATTATAACATAAGAGAGCTTTGAATTAATATCTCAAATCTCAGAATTGAGATATTAAAGATCCATATTATTTATTTAAATTTCCAGCTCAGGAAAAAGAATATTGTGAGGTTGCCCAGATTGTTTGAGTTTTATTTGGGTGGATATTGGGATGCTTTGAGATGCACAAGAAAGTGGGGACTGTGGGTTTTACCCCGGCATCACAGAAGAAAGAACTTAAATCCTATTCTTCAGTCTTATTTGAACTTCAAGCAATGAAACAAGAAATGCGAGAGATGGCGAAGACCCAACATCAGCGAAATGCTCGCATTGGCAACATAGAACAACATCTCCGTCTATTTCAACAGGAAAAGCTTTCTGGATCACCTGTCAAGGATCCAGTCTCAGATATTTAATCTGATTGATGCTTAGTATCATGTTTTCTTTTTAAATTTTGAATGACTCTAGATACTTTATATCTTTTCAGTTTAATATGCAGTTTCTAATGACATAGTTGTGTAAAGTTAGCAGCTACTAAACGTAAAAAACAATACCAATTCTGGTTATCATTTAACTTTTTGAGGTGGCCAACAAACCTGGTTTCCTGTGGGCAGGTTGAGGCACTCAATTTTTGATGTAATTTTTTTGATGCAACTTGCCCTTATAATAGAAAATGGCTATGCACCATGGAATTTACACAAAAAAAACACACACATAATAAAAAAAAAAAAAAATTAATAAAAACATTAGGAATTTGGCTTCTGTGATCTATAAAATGTGAATAAGAAATTTTTGGTGAAAATCACATGTAAGAAATTTTTGTTGACACGTTTCGAACCAGCCAGTGTGGTTCATCATCTGGACAAGATGAGAAATCTGATTAAGAAACCTATTTAAATAGAAAAGGATAGCTCCACCTAGCCGTTGAAAAAACAACGAGTTTGACTTGAATAAAAAATTGAATAAGATTTTGTCAAATTTTATTAATTTTTAAGTATAATTCTCAAATATTTTTTAATTAATTATATTTGAATATAATTTAATATCAATACTTTTATATAATTTAGATCAATAATTTTTAAAAATAATTTGATATTATTTTCATCATAAAACCTTAAATTATAAGTTCTCCAATTTATAATTAAAAAATAAAAATAAAATAAATAAATAAATAAATAAATAAAAATTATAAATAAAAAAAAAAAATAAAAAAAAATAAAAAAAAATAAAAAATAAAAATAAAAATAAAATAGATAAATAAATAAAATAAAATAAAATAAAATAATAAAAAATAAGTAAAAAAAATAAAAATAAAATGAAATTAATAAAAAATAATAACAATAATAATAATTGATTAAATAAATTAATACTAAAAAAATAAAATTAAAAGTGAAGGGCAGGAATCCAGCATCCACTAACATTCCACCCATCATCTTGTTGAGATTAACCGGCCTATAAAAAATAAAAGAGCTAAACAACTTTCTCATAAAACAGAAAAACAAAACATAAAGCACGAAAGACATTAAAAAAAAACGCATTGCAAATTGTAGGCCCTTGACTGCAACCCTACGACAAAGGGACCAAGTTTTGAAACAATGAATCCGTGGCAGAATTACATTATTGAAAAGGCTCAGATTTGTCGGAATTTATACTTTGATTTATGGACAGATATATAAACAGTGGTCAATGGAAACTCAAAATTGCAGAACCGTAAGAACTAAGAACAAAATTTGTTGAATGGAGATATGTGTTGAGCTCAAAAAATGCCCCTCTTCATCAATTCCTGTTGCGCTTTGAAGATTGTCCAGCGAAGGGAAAGCTCCAAGATGTTGGTCCTCCTTCATCACCTGCTCATCTGGGTGATATCTTCTACAGAATGGGGTTGATCGATATCGAAATTGTTGCATTGTCAAGTGCACATACCCTTGGAAGATCCAGGCACATCGACAAGATTTCTAGGCACAAAATCCTTGAAAATCCATAAGAAAATCGGGCTTTCTCAGAAAATTAAACTTTATGTTCACAAAATTGTTGGAAAGGCAGAGGATTCTATCACAGAATAACATAAATATTTCACACAAGAACAATGAGCTACGACTCTTCAATTAATCTAAAACACTCTCTTTCTTTCTGAATACAATGAACCCGTGAAGGGTATTTAATCTAATTTAGATGCACACACTCTCACACATAACTGAACTTAATTAACTTGCTTAACTCACTCTCTAACTCACTCACCAAATCTAACTGTAACTCAACTCAACTAATTCCACTTAACTATATGTCTAACTTCTGCATGAGGAAGTAATTATATATTTTAACACTCCCCCCTTAATTACGACTGCTAAACTAAAACATAACTCATGACAACTCAAACATGCCTGCTGGTCTATGTCTCAACTAGGCTTACAACTCCCAAGTTTCTTTTGTGAAACTCAAACAAATCTACTCCTAATGGCTTTGTAAAGATATCAGCCAATTGATCACTCGTTCTACAAGGCTTCAAGTGAACTTCTCCATTTCTCACAAGTTCTCGAATAAAATTATATCTAGTATCAATATGCTTGCTCTTTTGATGAAACACACTATTCTTGGATAGTGCAATTGCTGATGTGTTGTCACAGTATATTGCTGTTGATCCTTGCTGTTTCTGCTTGAGTCCATCCAATACTCTTCTTAACCATACTGCTTGACATGCTGCTGAAGTTGCGCCATCGTACGCACCTGGCAGTGATAATGTCACAATAGGATGCTTCTTAGATGCCCATGCTATCACTCCTGAACCGAGATGGAAAACATAACCGGATGTGCTCTTCCGATCATCCAAACTTCCTACAAAATCACTATCTGTATATCCAATCAATTCTTTCTTTTCTGTACTTGCATACATTATGCCATAATCTCTGGTTCCTGTATCTCAGAATTATTTTTACAACACTCCAATGTGTGTCTTTTGGAGTCTCCATGAATTTGGAAATCAGACTCACTCCTTGCATAATATCTGGTCTTGTCGCTGTGAGATACATGAGGCTGCCAACCAATCTTTTGAATAGAGTTGGATTGACATCTGCCCCTTCATCATCCTTACTTAACTTTGTACCCGTTGCAACTAGTGTAGGTATAGGTTTGGAATTATCCATCCTGAATATTTTCAGCAAATCTGTTGCATACTTATTTTGACAAATAAAAATGCCTTTTTTAGATTGCTCAACTTCAATGCCAAGAAAATATTTCATGAGACCTAGATCTGTCATCTCAAATTATTTCATCATGGCTGCTTTAAATTCATCTATTTCAAGATAACCTGTAAAAATCATATCATCAACATATAAGCAAACTATCAAAATCTGTCCATGCTCATTTACCTTTGTGTATAAGGTAGGCTCAATGCTGCTTCTGAAAAATCCATTCTTGATCATATAACTGTTGATTCTGCTATACCATGCTCTAGGTGCTTGCTTGAGTCCATAGAGCGCTTTCTTCAATCTGTAAACTTTATCTTCTTTTCCTTCAACTTCATAACCTGGAGGCTGCTGCACATAAATTTATTCTTCTAAAATTCCATTCAAGAAGGTTGATTTGACATCCATCTAATATACTTTCCACTTGTTCTGAGCTGTTGTCGCTAGAACTGCTCTTACAGTATCCAATCTGGCTACCAGAGAAAATGTTTCCCCAAAGTCTATTCCCGGTTGCTACGAGAATCCTTTGGCTACAATTCTTGCTTTAAATCTATCAATCTCACATTTCTCATTCACTTTGGTCTTGTATACCCACTTCACACCAATGAGATTTTTATCATTTGGTAAATCAACCAAATCCCATGTATTATTCTTTTCAATTGAATTCATCTCTTCATCCATGGCTTGCACCCAATTGTCATCTCTGATTGCTTCTTCAAAAGAAGAAGGTTGGAATGCTACCAATGCAAAATTTGAACTAACATCCAAATCATCATAAATATCTTTCAGACTTCTCATCTTTTTCTTAACATTGCTTGATTCATTACCTGATTCGCTGCTTAGAGAATTTTGGTCTGTGGATCTGCTTGAAGATCCATGCTGCTCTGAAAATCTGGGAGTCCTTGCTGGTGTGACTTTGTTTGGTGTCTGCTCTTTTGGTTCTTGCTGCTCCTCTTCTTCTACAAGATCATCCTCCATCAATGGTGTTTGAGCATCGGTTAGTGTGTCTACAGTCCCATTCCATGACTCTTGTTCTTTGAACACAACATCTATGCTAATGATTGTCTTCTTTGTGATAGGGTTATACAATTTGTAAGCTTTTGATTGTTCAATATAACCAGTAAAAATACATTTTTCACTTTGATCATCTAATTTGCCTCTTATTTGCTTAGGCACATGTGCATAGGCTACACATCCAAAAACTCTGAAATGAGATACACTGCAAGACATACCTGACCATGCTTCTTCTGGAACTCTGTTCATCACGCTTTTTGTAGGAGATCTGTTTATCACATAAACAAAACATGCAACTGCTTCTGTCCAATACTCTTTAGATAAGTGTCTTGCTTTCAACATGCTCCTAGTCATGTTCATGATTGTTCACTTCTTCCTCTCTGCTACACCATTCTGCTGTGGTGTGTATCTGGTTGTAAACTGTCTTCTGATTCCATGTTGTTTGCAGTACTCATGGAATGCCTTCGAATCGTATTCTCCACCACGATCCGATCTTAATACCTTGATCTGTTGATCACTTTGGTTCTCCACCAAAGCTTTGAACTCTTTGAACTTTGCAAAAGTTTCAGACTTCTGCTTCAAAAATTAAACCCAAGTCTTCCTACTATAATCATCAATAAAGGTGAGGAAGTAATAACTTCCACCAATCGACTGTGTCCTCATAGGTCCACACAAGTCGGTATGCACCAATTCAAGTGGTTTCTTTGCTCTGTAAGAAACTCCTTTCGGAAAACTTTCATGGTGTTGCTTGCCTAAGATGCAACACTCACACGTGCTAGCAGGCTCTTTGATGGGAGGTAGACCTCTCACCATTTGTTTCTGCTGCAATAATTTTAAACCGGAAAAATGCAAGTGTCCAAACCGAAAGTGCCATAACCAGTATGCATCAGAACATGCAGTCGTAAAAGAACTAACCTGATCATTGTAGTTCATAATGAGAGGAAAGAGTCTGTTCCTCGTCATCTCCACCTTTGCAATCAGCTGCTTGCTTGGGGATTTGTCGTAAATAACACATTGTTGCCCCTGAAAGATAACTTTGTATCTTTTCTGCATCAATTGCCCAACACTAATTAAATTGTGTTTGAGCCCAGGGACATAGTATACCTCTGATATGGTCTTTGGCTCCCCCTGCTTGGTCACAATGTTGACCACTCCTTTGCCATCTACAACCACAGTCTTGTCAGTCCCCAACTTTACCTCTGTCTGCACTGAGACATCCAAATTAGCAACCAAATCCTTGTTGCCTGTCATGTGGTTACTGCAACCATTGTCTAATAGCCAGACCTTATCAGGCAGTGCATGCATGGTGCTGCATGCTAGAAACATAGAGTCAGTATTTTCTGTACTAACATTAGCTCTCTGATTGCCTTGATCTGCAATATATAATTACTTCCTCATGCAGAAGTTAGACAAATATTTAAGTGGAATTAGTTGAGTTGAGTTACAGTTAGATTTGGTGAGTGAGTTAAGCGAGTTGATTAAGTTCAGTTATGTGTGAGAGTGTGTGCATGTCAATTAGATAAAATACCCTTCACGGGTTCATTGTATTAAAAAAGAAAGAGAGTGTTTTAGATTAATTGAAGAGCCGCAACTCATTGTTCTTGTGTGAAATCTTTGTGTTATTCTGTGATAGAATCCTCTGCCTTTCCAACAGATTGGTATCGTAATTAAGGGGGAGTGTTAAAATATATAATTACTTCCCGCATGCAGAGTTAGAGTTGAGTGAATTATACAATCAGTTAAGTGAATTAGTTGAGTTGAGTTACAGTTAGATTTGGTGAGTAATTTAGAGAGTGATTTAAGCGAGTTGATTAAGTTCAGTTATGTGTGAGAGTGTGCGCATGTCAATTAGATTAAATATTCTTCACAGGTTCATTGTATTTAGAAAGAAAGAGAGTGTTTTAGATTAATTGAAGAGCTGCAGCTCATTGTTCTTGTGTGAAATCTTTGTGTTATTCTGTGATAGAATCCTCCGCCTTTCCAACACGTGCTAGCAGGTTCTTTGATGGGAGGTAAACCTCTCACCATATGTTTCCGCTGCAACAATCTTAAACCAGAAAAATGCAAGTGTCCAAACCGAAAGTGCCATAACCAATATGCATCAGAACATGCAGTTGTAAAAGAACTAAACTGATCATTGTAGTTCATAATGAGAGGAAAGAGTCTGTTCCTCGTCATCTGCACCTTTGCAATCAATTTCTTGCTTGGGGATTTGTGGTGGTATTGAGATCGGATCGTGGTGGAGAATACGATTCGAAGGCATTCCATGAGTACTGCAAACAACATGGAATCAGAAGACAGTTTACGACCAGATACACACCACAGTAGAATGGTGTAGCAGAGAGGAAGAATCGAACAATCATGAACATGACAAGGAGCATGTTGAAAGCAAGACACTTGTCTAATGAGTATTGGGCAGAAGCAGTTGCATGTGCTATTTATGTGATAAACAGATCTCCTACAAAGAGCGTGATGAACAGAGTTCCAGAAGAAGCATGGTCAGGTATGTCTTGCAGTGTATCTCATTTTAGATTTTTTGGATGTGTAGCCTATGCACATGTGCCTAAGCAAATAAGAGGCAAATTAGATGATCAAAGTGAAAAATGTATATTTACTGGTTATAGTGAGCAGTCAAAAGCTTACAAATTGTATAACCCTGTCACAAAGAAGACAATCATTAGCAGAGATGTTGTGTTCAAAGAACAAGAGTCATGGAATGGGACTGTAGACACACTAACCGATGCTCAAACACCATTGATGGAGGATGATATTGTAGAAGAAGAGGAGCAACAAGAACCAAAAGAGCAGACACCAAACAGAGTCACACCAGCAAGGACTCCCAAATTTTCAGAGCAGCATGGATCTTCAAGCAGATCCACAAATCAGAATTCTCCAAGCAGCGAATCAGGTAAGAAAAATATGAGAAGTTTGAAAGATCTTTATGATGATTTGGATGTTAGTTCAAATTTTGCATTGTTGGCATTCCAACCTTCTTCGTTTGAAGAAGCAATTAGAGATGAAAATTGGGTGCAAGCCATGGATGAAGAGATGAATTCAATTGAAAAGAATGATACATGGGATTTGGTTGATTTACCAAACGATAAAAATCTCATTGGTGTGAAGTGGGTATACAAGACCAAAGTGAATGAGAAAGGTGAGATTGAAAGATTTAAAGCAAGACTTGTAGCAAAAGGATTCTCGCAGCAATTGGGAATAGACTTTGGAGAAACTTTTTCTCCGGTAGCCAGATTGGATACTGTAAGAGCAGTTCTAGCGACAGCAGCTTAGAACAAGTGGAAAGTATATCAGATGGATGTCAAATCAGCCTTCTTGAATGGAATTTTAGAAGAAGAAATTTATGTGCAGCAGCCTCCAGGTTATGAAGTTGAAGGACAAGAAGATAAAGTTTACAGATTGAAGAAAGCACTCTATGGACTGAAGCAAGCACCTAGAGCATGGTATAGCATAATCGACAGTTATATGATCAAGAATGGATTTTGCAGAAGCGACATTGAGCCTACCTTATACACAAAGGTAAATGAGCATGGACAGATTTTGATAGTTTTCTTATATGTTGATGATATGATTTTTACAGGTGATCTTGAAATAGATGAATTTAAAGCAGCCATGATGAAAGAATTTGAGATG
Source organism: Pinus albicaulis (assembly GCA_034641835.2). Lineage (NCBI taxonomy): Eukaryota > Viridiplantae > Streptophyta > Pinopsida > Pinales > Pinaceae > Pinus > Pinus albicaulis. The sequence goes on along the minus strand of CM076575.1, from coordinate 400,926,016 downwards.
ACAGATCTAGGTCTCATGAAATATTTTCTTGGCATTGAAGTTGAGAAATCTGAAAAAGGCATTTTTATTTGTCAAAATAAGTATGCAACAGATTTGCTGAAAAGATTCAGGATGGATAATTCCAAACCTGTACCTACACCAGTTGCAATGGGTACAAAGTTAAGTAAGGATGATGAAGGGGCAGATGTCAATCCAACTCTATTCAAAAGATTGGTTGGCAGCCTCATGTATCTCACAGCGACAAGACCAGATATTATGCAGGGAGTGAGTTTGATTTCTAGATTCATGGAGACTCCAAAAAACACACATTGGAGTGTTGGAAAAAGAAAGATAAGCGGAAGAATGCACAAGCGTTGCTTATGATCCAACAGGGAGTAGATCGAGCCGTGTTCCAGAAGATCATGATAACCTCGTCAGCAAAGGAGGCATGGGACACCTTGGTGACAAGCTATCAAGGTATGGCCAAAGTTAATATTGTTAAATTGCAGAATACTAGGAGAGATTTCGAAATTCTGCAGATGAAGGAGACAGAGGAAATTGATTCCTTCATGAATAGGGTCATGTCTGTCGTCAATCAGTTAAAAATATATGGCGAAGATATCAAAGATCGAACAGTGATCGAGAAGGTTCTTCGATCCCTGTCTACCAAATTTGATGTTGTGGTAGCAACCATAGAAGAAGCAAAGGACTTGGAAAAACTGACAATTGATGAGTTGATGGGATCCCTTCTATCGCATGAAGCAAGGATAGACAGAAATAAGGATTCCACTTTGGAAACTGCCTTCCAAAGTCAAGTCTATATTTCAAGAGGTCGAGGTAGAGGTCGATCGAGAGGCAGAGGACGAGGCAGCAACTATGGCGGTCACAGAGATGGCCGAGATGATCATGAGCATCAAAGTGGAAGCAGTAGCAGCAGAAGCTTTCATCATAATCAAAGGTCTGACAAATCAAAGGTAAAGTGATATTACTGTAATAGATTTGGTCATTATGCTCGTGATTGTAGGAAGAATATTGTAGATCAAGGCAATCAGAGAGCTAATGTTAGTAAAGAAAATAATGACTCTATGTTTCTAGCATGCAACACCATGCATGCACTGTCTGATAAGGTTTGGCTATTAGACAATGGTTGCAGTAACCACATGACAGGCAATAAGGATTTGGTTGCTAATTTGGATGTCTCAGTGAAGACAGAGGTAAAGTTGGGGACTGACAAGACCGTGGCTGTAGATGGCAAAGGAGTGGTCAACATTGTGACCAAGCAGGGGGAGCCAAAGACTATATCAGAGGTATACTATGTCCCTGGACTCAAACACAATTTGATTAGTGTTGGTCAATTGATGCAGAAAATATACAAAGTTATCTTTCAGGGGCAACAATGTGTTATTCTGTGATTGAATCCTCTGCCTTTCCAACAGATTGGTATCAAAGCGAGGTCACAGAGAACAGAAGAAAAACGGATTAGCAATCATCCGTGTGTGAGAAGGAATTTTTTTTTTTCCGGGTTTTTACGCTATAACACATATGTTAATTAAAGACAGAGCGTTATAACGCTAGTTCCCACTGTAGCGAATCGCATTAAAAATCGAAAAACTTAATGCGTTTTCAAAGCACGTGGGCACCTTGACTTTTCCAATGCGTTAAGGCAATAACGCAACACAAGTGTATCGGGAGTGCGTTTGCACGCACAGCTAAGAAGTAACAAATGCGTGAGCAACCATTCGTATCGAATCTTAAAAGGTTTGGAAAAAATTTTCGTGTTAAGATTTAAATGCGAATGATTCTTTAAGTCTTTAATGATTCTTACATAAAGCACGTGAGGTGTCTTTTTAAAAAAAGTAACCTTCAACGATTTTTGAAAAGGTTTTTAAAGTGGGGACTATAATATCGTTTTTTTAAAAAGGAGTTTATTACCAAAGGTTGTTTTTGATCTTTTAAACACGGATTTTCACATAAAGTTTTATTAAAGAGAGGGTGTTTTAAGAAGATTTTTATAAAAAAAGAAAAAAAAAGAAAAAAAAGAAGGACTCAGTGTTTTATTGAAAGATTTTTTTTTTCAAAAAAAAAAAAGAGCTTAGCAAAGCCTTTACAAAAAGGAAGGAAAATTTAGGGTTTTGTCAGAGATAATTTTTTTTAGGCAAGATGGCCACATCAAGTTTTCAGCCACAACTTCCTTCTTTCAATGGGAAAGATTATGATATGTGGGCTATTAAAATGGAAACTATGCTCAAAGCGCATGATGTATGGGATCATGTCAAGTATGGGTTTGCAGAACCTCAAGATGATGCAGAAGAACGAGCCCTCAATAATGCAGAGAGGAAATGGTGGAAGAAAGAAAGAAAGAGAGTGTTTTAGATTAATTGAAGAGCCGCAGCTCTTAACTATTTGCCTAACTTCTGCATGAGGAAGTAATTATATATTTTAACAAAAATAAGGAAAAAATTGTGCCAATTCCGATTTCGCTGGCGAGAGGAGGGCATGACTATTTTCAATTCGGCATCTGCTTTAAGCTGCTCATTAAGTCTCTTTTTTTTTCAGCACCAAAAATACTTCTGGTTTATATAAGTGTACTAGGACACAAAACTATGCAAAAAACATCAAATAAGAGCATCGATTTTTTCTCTTGTTTCACTGATTGTCCTTCAGTACAAAAACAGGGTGGTATAATACAACTTTCACTCTCTATCATTTGGATTTATTCCTTTACATAACTACAAAAATTTTTGGAAACCAAAATAAAATCAAAACTGACTTTTAAAATTTACAAAGATTCACTCAGCCTCTTCAATGTCTACAAACAAAGCTCTTTTTCTAATTAAAATTTACCATACCATACTTTTCGCTCCCCAACCATTTGTATTGTGGAGATCATAGTACATATCATCGAAACGCCCATTTAATCTCCTTTTAGATACTATGTTTGCTTCAGTTTTTTTTTCCCTATAAATATGGCTGAAGATGATTGCAGAGAAAGATCTTATTAAACCTCCTTATCAAGTTGCCCGATGGATTTTGAAAATGTTCGTCGGTTAAATTATTCGAATAAACACCATTATTGACGTCCTCGGTGAACCTTGTTGAAGAGATTAGGGTTCCATTCCAGGCTTATGGACAGGAAGTTAGTATGACTGGAATTTGCAAGCAAGCTATACAAAATATAACGGCCTCTGCCTTATCTTCCGCCACGTTCACTTCCTTCGCCTTCTCTCACAGTGACACCAAGGGTTCGATTTCAGCAAGGGTTCGATTTCAACAGCGATGGGTATAAATTTAATTAATAAATTAAATAATCGCATCAAGTGAGGAATTGCGTTGCAGGTGACAGATCCAGTGATGAGCCATCCATGACTAGTGCCATTGATGCCCAAATGCGTGACTTTCAAAGAGATGTATCAACCAACATACTTTGTTTTGGAGGATCCGCCTTCAACCTCAAATAGACTGGTCATCACAGAAAGCTGCGATGAAGCTGTAGGTCACGAGGTTTTGACTTTCATATGGGGTCCTGTTGACTGGCATGCAACTATCTTTTTAAGACTCCATTTTTTATTTTTATTTTGTTCCATTAATATAGTTTTTCATTTAATAAAATAAAATAAAAATAATAATAATAAAAATTCAAAGAAATTAAAGCATATACATATATACATATATTTTAACAAAAAAAATTCAATAATAATAATAATAAAAATTTCATTGTTAAAAAAAAAAAATGAATTTCATTTATTTATTTATTTTGTTAATTAAATTTTTTTTTTTTCAACATAGCCCACATTCATTTACATAAAATTCATAAAACCAACTACTTGTTCCCAAAAAGATACAAATACCTTTTCAAATGTTTTTAATAATTGTTAAAAAAACGATCAACCTTCTTGCAAACCAATAAAAACACTTTGAAAAAGTATTAAGCAATCAAATGATTAAATTGCATGAGGACATGCAATAATTTTAGTTGAGGGAAGTAAAAGTATGTTCGGTTTTTTGGAATTGTCATTCATTTTAAAGAGAATTTGTGGGCAAAAATTAGTATGCATATACTAACAAGTGAAATAAGATTGGTGTTATGTGTAGGTCAAAGAGAAGCTTATGCAAAAAGCCTCAACATTACGATGCGACACTCTTTTCATCCACGATTGGTGTAACCTTGAAAAATAACACTAAATGGACATTTCATAAATTCTTGAAAATGAGCTAATTTGTTTTTAAGTCACTTCATACAGGAATGATCGATGGAGATGGCACACAAAGACAACAATTTTTATGCAAGAATGGTGCTAAGTTTTTCAGGGTTGAAGACGATCTAATGCAAAAGTGATTTTAGAAATCACAATGAAACATGCATCATTGGACGCTTGAAGGAACTAATTCTTCACTGCACATATCATGACATTTGCCATTACACAAAAATCATTTTGCATCATGATTACTCACATTTTTCCTTCCAAGCGCCTTAATCATCCCTATGTTGCAGCCCATCTTCCATTTCCTTATCCTTCATAACTTTATACATGCCTATTTTTCTGAACAACATACATCATTTCCTTCTTATTTTTCAGTTCATTTTTCCTTGTCAATAAAAATCTCAAATCTCTCTTTCCATGATGACGTTGCCCTACCATATACACTGCCTCATTATGAGATCTTTTCATCTATAGTCTTACCAATAATTCTGTACAAACTCGCGTTGACTGATGTGGGATTTCTTAGGGCCCACCTTTCAACAAGTCTCGACCCATCGACTTCAACACCTTATCTGGGATAGAGACTAGAGTCATCATTAGTACCTTCAGGCTTGTATGCCCTAATGACAGGTTCTCTTGCTGACAATCATGGGAGTACATCAATGTCCCTTCAATTGGATCTTGCAAGTGGCTCGACATTAGATCATTTATTTGCACTTCGCAAGATGTACTAGGGTACCTTGACACTCATTAACATCAATGGTGAGTTTTCCTCGCGTTGGTTAATGACATCTATTAATAGTCGGTAATCCAATGACTTCTTTTCATGCTCGACACCGACACATTCATTCGCATGACTAGATTTGTACCATCAGATTTTTGAAGCAGGTGAAGACTATATATTTTTCATGACTCTATCAGCAGTTGCGACAACATTCCTTCAGCCATATGAGAGTACAACAATTCCACTTTTAGACATCATCTTCAGATTCATACAACTAAGCAGTAGTACATATTCCTTCATTTCATCTAGTAGCAACACTTCAGATTCCTTCACTTCATCCAGCAGCATGATATTCACATGATCTAACACCACGATATTTCCCTGATCTAGCATTATGATATTTTCTCTCATGAAAACCAGCATGACATTTTCCAGATCCAGAAGCGAAAACAACTACATTTATATTGCATAGTTCATCAACTGTTTGGGTAAGTGAAGGTATGTTATTTTCTAATTTTTAATCAAACGATGTTCTTACATGTTGAAAGTAAATGAACTTGGAAAATTCTCTCGCCATATTACATCATCTTTCACCTTTTCGTAAACATAACACATCTTCAGTTTGGGGGGGGGGGTGGGAATATTCATAGCCATTTCATTCCATTCATCATCTCACATATTGTCGACCAACATGACTCTTCCAAACTACATTTAGTTGCAATTGATTCAAATACATTGATATCTATTTTGGCATGATTCAAAAAATATGAGAAAAGGTTTTCTTATGCATATTAATGACTTATCATTTCTAGTACATGACTTATCATTTTCAGTACATGTGTTAAAAAAGAGAAAAAAATAAAAATAAATGTTGTTAACACAAGAACCAACATTTGTTATATTCATGGTTGTTAACACAAGAACCAACCATAGAAAATATCAGTTGCAGTACATGTATTTCACATCCTAGAATGATACATTGTTAGAAACCATAATCAAGCAAAGCCAAAAGTTTGTAATCCATGCAAGATTGCATGAGGACACACAACAAGTTCAGTTTGGGGGTATGTTGGGTCTCGTAATTGTCACATTTTAATCATGTTTATCCTCGCCATTCCTCGCATTCCATCACTTCATTTAACCATTCATCATACCATTTCCATGGGTTCACCTCATTATTTCCCAATTTATTTATTTTTAATATTGTAAGAGAATGTATGATTAATTATTGGAAAATTGACATATTTCACTAATATCTCAAATATGGATGAGCTTTGTAATGTGTAGGATTATTTAGAAGAATGATTCAAAATCCTCTTGAATATTTCCTCCACCATTTCAATAATTCAAAGGATAATTGTTCAAGCTTATTTTAAGGAGAAGATCACGAAGATTTCAAGGAGAAGATCATGGAGATTTGGATAAACATATCTTATCCAAGATTTGTGAGAGACGAGTGAGGATTTGAAGGGATCATATCCTGTAATTATAGGGATATTGGTTGAGATAAAGGTGGACTTGTAATGATGAGTTACTTATCTTGTTTTCAAAGCACTCATGTATAAATAGGAGTGTTCTTTCTCCAAGTGGGAATATATAAAATGTAGAGTAGAAGGAAGAGAAGATAGTAGGAGAAACTTGAGACTTTGAGATTCTTATTTTTCTGAAGTTAATTGAAGACATAATTTATCATTTTCTCGTGCATTGAATAAGTTTCTGTAGCAGAAAGTACTCTCAGTGTATGAGGCAAAGGTGGAGGGTGCCCCCACACCTAGCTAAGGACACTTCTTAGTTTATTTCGTAGCTGCAATTTCTGAGTTAGTTTGCTTATGTTTAATTTGTTTATGCTGATTATTTTCAAGTATTGATGAATCTAATGATCATTCTTAACCTGCATATGAAAGGACAAACAAGTGTTTAAGTTAAGCACTATTTCTATCTAATCAAGATTTTCAGTTAGAATTCATATTTACATGCCTTTACATGCTTTAATTGTTGATGGATCTTAATCTTGTTTCTATTCTTCATACAAAGAGACAAACCAGTATTTAAGTTAAATACTTGTTCTATCTAGTTAAGAGTTCAAAACTAAGATTCATCTTTTCTGCTTTTCTGAATTCCCGTTTTTACAATAGCATTGATGATAAATGAAATAAATGATGAAGGATAACCAAGACCTCTTTTAGTGAAGAGCCTCTTCAATCATTACTTAATGTATCTTAATATATTGTTTAGAATTTAGAAATTATTTAAGTTAGATTTACATTTGTAATATGTATTTCCCTAAATCATCAATAATTCATCTTCTAAACTTGATTGTGGTTGAAATCCATATATTTTGGAGATGTTTCTAAGTTCTAAAAACCCGGATTGATAATTAAATGCCCGCGTTAATTTACCTAGTAAATTGACCCAACATGTGCCAAAAGGAAAAGTTTCAGATTGAGGGTTGGGACTGTGCAATGCATAGTTCAAGAATGCCAGATGAGGCTAAGTTGCTGGGAATTTTCAGAAATTTGGAGAAGTGTCGGATCATTGAAACTAATATGAACAGTGATAGGACTTGAATGTGATCATATACATAGATATTTAATCACACCACATATATCATCTGGAACACACGAACACATACTTCCCTCACTGTGAAAACCTTTGCAACAACTTACGACAAGTGAAACACTAAAGATACACTTTGCGATGACAATGGGCACACTTGTTTGACAATGCTTAAAACTTTGGAAATGAGTGTGACGGGTGTCTGCAGGGTAGATAAACTCATTTGCACAAAAATAACCTCTTGAAACCACCAAAATAAGCTATGTTTATCGTGCAACACTTAACATGCGAAAAGACTACGATTGCTACAGTGTGAATGACACTTGCGATATGGGAACGAAAATGAAAGTAACACATGCCAGAGAAAAGATAACATGGAAACGACACTAATTAGAGTGAAAGGAAGTGAAAGAAACAACCGAAAACATGAAAATAACACTTGCGAAAACAAAGGTGTGTGGAAGCGATAGTTTGAAAAGCCTACCGAAATAGAAGTACAAACACAGCTAGAAGTGGGAAATTGTCGATGTTAGTGCACACTGATTGTCGACATGGATTGGACATTGCACAATCACAATCTTGATGGATTGTGCTATGCTCATTCAATCTTTCATAAAATAATGTGCTTATGCACTTGTTGCAGACTGAGCATGTGTGAGAAAGTGACTTCGAAACTTCTAATCCAAGAAGGGAGCCTTAAGCATCATCTAACCAATAAGTGACTATAGAATGATCGATCACAAGATCCATAATATGCCTTAAAATTCGAGTGTCGAAAATTTTTTGGAGGGTGTTTGTCGCAGGGACAACACAACCATTAACCATCATACCTGCATGCCCAACTTAAAAACTTGTATGATGATTGACTCTTACCCCGAGATCTAGTGTTGCAACCTCGCTCTAATAATCTGCATCTCCTGCTCCATCTTGGCCAAAATATCAACATCATGATGACACAATCTGCATAATGACCACCACGATCCATTTCTGGCCTGCTAGGCATGCACAACCACATACATTTAGGTGGATGTGCTAAATGTACCAGACATCACCCAAAGAGAACATAAACCCACTTTGATACTAATTTGTAACCAACCCTCCTACATGTATCGAATTTCACTAGTCTACCAAGGTAAAACATGAGACAAAGAGTTACCATGACATGACCCAACCTCCAAGCACTATTTAAGGAAGTGGGGCCTACAAACTAACCACAAAGTGAGAACTCACAATATCCCTTGGGGCTACAGGATAATCAGGGGCCAAAGAACCACCCTAGGCGATTAAGCCTTGAGTTTGGGTTCCTTTTCACTGACCTAGGTTCCCAACCGCATGCATGACAAGGTTTGAGTGCAATTGAAGGTCTCCAACTGATTGCATAACACTGCCTTAGTGCGGTTGTGACCCAAATTGTACAATTCAGAGGGTGTTGTCCCGAGATCTAATCCAAAATTTCAGGCCAGCCTCCAAAACACTACCCAGAACTTCCTAAGACTTCTCAGAATCATTATTGACATGAAAACAAAGTTAAAAATTCAAACTTGAATAAAAAAGTTGACCTAGACTGACCAGAACATACTAGGCATGTCATCTAACACATGGGAAACATGTAAACTATAGGTCATGAATGCATATCTAATCATAAAGGTTTGAAATTCATATGAGAATCACCAAGAAGGTCCTATTCTCTCTCCGCATAGCTGCAACAACACTTATTAGTCCATACATTCATTAACCGATCATTAGATTAACAATTCATGAGAAGAGATATAGAAGATACACATCATATGAAAAACATATAACCAGAAAATAACCAACATATAAACCATGGAAACCTAGCCATAATTTCACTAACAAAATTGCTACAATATACATGAATCAAAGTATAATAATAGCTCTTATTAACATATGAAAATACCGACCAAGTTAGGGATTTCCACGTACCACCCAACCATAGATTGGGCTTAACCAAATCTCTCTTTCAACCAATCACCCATGCGCCATATTCCAAGCATGAATGTGGGATTTCATGGAATAAACCAAACAAACCAAACCAAGGCTTCCATAGGCCAAAGCACATCAACCCTTAACCAATGATTCCACTTCATGATTGGACATCACTAACACCAACCGGAATTTTCTCAACCCAATCTATCCAGGGCTCTAGGAACTAATAACTCATCCCACAACCTTTTAGGGCTCCAACAAGTTTGTCCAACCCAACTCCATGGATTAGTAACTCAACCCACCAAGAGCTCCAAAGTATTTATCCCAACCTAGGCTTTAGGACTAGTAACTCAACCCAAGTTGTTCCAGGGCTTCTCGAGCATTTGTTCCAACCCATAACCATAAGGAATTATGAGCAACAATCATAAAATATCAAGTGGAAAAACCGAGAAACATCATGGTTGTCCAGGACATGGAAAGGCAAGATCAAAAAACTATCAATCCAGGCAATCCTCCATGCCAATGGCAACACATAACTAGAAAACCACATGCATATACCGTGCATCCATAAATCAACAAAGAAATCACGCATGCAACCTGTTACCTGCAAAGCAATTTAGTTGTAGTTGTTGATCCACATGTTCCCTTACACTTTCTTGCTTTCCTTTGCCTTCTTTCTTCGAATCCAATTGAATACTAGAGTGTTCCAAGCATGCTCCAAGAATGCTCTAAGTGTGCGAGAGTATGCGAAAATGAGAGAATAGAAGAGAGATCCAAAGACTAAACTGACTAGAGTGTTCCAAGCTATGAAATGATCCTTAGAAGCATTTTTATCATTGAGGCCTCCATTTTCTTCATTTTTCCTTCAATTTCCTCTCATGAAAATATGTATCTCTTCGCCTTCATTTTATCTTATTTTCCGTTATTTCATGAATTAAATGCCAATTATAATCACTTTTCCTTTGCCAATGTCTTTTCCAATTTCCATGGCCATTAATTAATCACCAGTGATACCCATTGCTATGTTTTTCGCAACATTCAGCTTTGAATATGTGTCCCATGACCTTGGTCTTATATTTTTTTTTACATGGAAAATCAACGAGGGGTTGTTACAGACCCAAGACTAGAACATTATATATTCTCAAACATACATGGAGAAGACAACAACCATATGAAGATACGCTTGAGATACCATATTATTTACAATGATATATATTTATAATACATTGGAGTGACCCTTCGGGTTCATCTTCCAAGGTTTCTTGGACTCCCCTTGATTGTTCAACTCCCACACCTTAACCCTTAGCGAATTAGGTGTCCAACATCTCCCCTAAATCCGAAGGGGTATGTATGAGTCTAAGAAGAGAGTTGTAATACAAAATGTGCAAAGTATGCATGGAAACACTAGGTATAATGAGCTCTCTAAAATGTTGGCATAAGTAGGTGGTTTAAGGATGACCACCAACACTGAAATGCTTAGTGCAGTTCCCATAATTCTTCCAAATTTGGCATGAAGCTGAAGTCTTCTGCTAGAGGAAGTGCTCCTAATGCTTTGAAAAGGGATACCTTCAAACAGGAAAAGGGAGGTCTGCAACCCGCATAAAAAGGGATAACTTCAACCTGAAAAGGGAGGTCTCAACTTGTGATGGTTTAAGGATGAACACCAACTCTGGAATGCTTGATGCGTTTCCTCGAACTCTTCCAAAACTGGCAAGAAGTTGAAGTCCTCTACTAGAGGAATTTTCCACAATTTTGTGAAGAGGGAGAAGCTCAACCTCACATAGATGGTTTAAAGCTAACCACCAACCAAAAGGAATGCTCATGGGCATATCTGTCTCTAGCTACAACTCTAAATATGGTATGGTAGGTTGTGGCTCAGGCTCGCTTGATGTGGCTTTGAAGCTTGTAAATGACTATCATTTCCCCCCCTGTCAAATACGAGGTGAGATGATGACAAACACTCTATTGCAAGTCCTTTTAATACTCTAGAAGAGATTATGGCATATGACTGAAAAATCTTCTTGGTTGTTGATTCCCATTGCCAAGAAGTGATCCATCCAAGATGAATCTTTGTTCTTGCAAAACCCTTGTTTCTGAAGCATCTATTTGAAGAATGAGAGGTTTTATGACAATTCTTTGATGGGTGAAGATAAAAAAAGTGATCTTTTATATGGCCAACTCAGTCACAGTGTTGGAATTTATCAATATGTTGTGGCTGATGTGGAAGAGAAGCAGAAGGTGAACTGTCATAAAGAAACCCAACGCTTTGAAATTTGATGGGCATGGAGTAGTCAAGAATATGAAAGGATACATCCTTGTCATATCCAAGATCAATTTTGTGCTTGTTATGGACAAGCGCTTCCCAAGGTTTGATGATTGTCTTGGGAAGTGGACCCTGAACATTAACATTGGCATGAAATTCTTCTCTTGAAAGGGTCATTGACTCAACCTTAACCTTGCTGATCTGATTAGTTTTTGGCAGTTTATGGATCCTGTCTTAGTGTCAAAGAGAGGATTGTCCCGAACAAAGACAAGTTCATAATGATGGCGACACTTTTGTAACTCCTGTTGTTGTATCTGAGATTCAAGATGCCAAAAACTCAATCTGTTATTGTGCATTTTGCAGGGAGGATTGAATATATAAAAAAGAGGCTTTGTTTATTTTCACTGTGTCAACAACATTAGTTTGCATCAAGGTTTTCAATAAATCTAATACTTCATAAAATTTTTCCATTTTTGGAACTTCACAACTATGAACTAATGACAAAGAAGCAACCTTCACTCACAATTCAATGTCACTACAATATTTTAACAGTTAAACCAGGATCAAAGCAGCAAAGAGCAAAACCCCTTCCAACACTTCATTCAATGATTTCACTTGATTGAGATGTCACTGCTCTGATAAATTTCAAGACATTTTCACTCATGTAGCGATAAAGAGTAAAACTAGAAGAAAAAGAAGGGACGACTCTTTGCCTTCCTCTTCACGGGGTTTTTCATTAATATAGTGTGTGTCGCTTTTGAACAGGAACAAATTTTGTAACTAAACACTATATTTTCCGCTTCAAACAATACAAGGTTGGATTTCTCGAGCTTAATGGACGGGGTTGTACTCTTCTCTTTCAATGTCAAGGTAGAAGATGAATGCCAACTTACATCAACGAATGAGATAGCAAGCTTCCTTCACCAAATTTTGAGAATAGTGCATGTGTGCTAGTGATGCACGCCTCCCATTGAAAATGGGATTTGTCTACCAAGGCAACGAAATAGTCCGGACGGCAGTTTTTGGCCGAAATCCGGGCAATTAAAATTCAAGAAATCAGGTAGTTGGAGTATTTGGAATCCATTTTTGATAGTGGAAATGGATTCAGCACTACCAAAAACCCATAGGGCACTCAAAATACTAAAGTTTAAGAACTGTAAACATAATTCTGATAAGTTCTGATAAGATCTTTGCCGGATTTTTTAAAAATCTTTGCCGAATTCTAGGCCAAAACATTGCCTGGGAAGACTACGGCTTGAAAATGTCCTTCTTTCTCCCAGGTGTACATACATCCATTCCTCTGCTTTTGTACCGACCATATACTGTGAATAATTTTGTGTGTTCTCTGCAATATTGTTAGTTCGTGTGTTTTAATACTGGCTCTGGATTTCAATAGATATCTGTATCAATCTATCGAACTTGTTGCCTCTTGTTTTATAGCACTCAACTACAAACTGCAATGTATCGATAGCCAGGAAATTGGTCGATTCATATCCAGTAGGTTGGATGGTGGTATTGGCGTGGGTGGGATCCCCTTAATACGGTTGCATATAATGCCTTCTTGGGAACCCTCTGCATGTTGGGCCAAGTCGATGAGGCATTGAAGTTTCCGCATGTCGTGAGGAGCAGAAATTTCTTTCCAGATAAGAGCTTTTCCATCACTGCGGTTCATGCCCTGTGTCTCACGTGACCCACCGCAGGATGAGGAGGTCAAGAGGTTGTCACCACCATATATTATGAGGCTTAAGCGAGAATCACATATCCTGTTTACAAGTGCGTTCCAATCCTATTTGCAAAGGAATGACAGTAGCATCAACAACACATGGGATTACTTCAGCATCTAGACATGTATGTCTTTCCGAGCAATAACAGTCCAACCGATGGAAGCATGAGCGCAAACAATAACAATTGAACAATTTTCCACCACCACCAGCAACAGACGTGATTACTTTAGTAGCTAAACCTGTGTGCCTTTCTGAGCTATAACAGTTTAGCCAACAGTAGCACAAATGTGACCCACCCAAGCAATTTGTTTACCATGGATTCTTACGGGTACTACGGGTTTCAAGATGAAATGGTATCCAACTTTGGCTCCCGTCAAAGTGGTCGTCAGGTGACGAGGGAGTCATCCATTGAGGTTGATCACGCAGGTCAAGAGGAAAGTCGATGCCAATAATTCTGTGGAGAACTATGCCTACAATATGTGGAGCACCATCCGAAACGAGAAGTTCGCGGGAAATTAGATTCGACAGAAAAATCCAAAATAGATGAGGCTATCAATTGGGTTGATCAGAAACAACAAAAATCCAATATTCCTTGCGTGATTCAGAAAGAGAATGTCATAGTAATGCTTGGGCAGATATCTGATAGCGCAGAGAGACAGACTTGCTCAGAAAAAAATAAGAGAAATTGGTTCAACGGATTGTGGGCAGAGATTGCCGCTAGAATATAGTTGACAAAATTCACTGTGGTAAATGTAGTGTTTATGTAGGAAGGATAGTGCAGAAGATGGAGAGGATAACTAAAATAGGGCACAAAGGTCGAACAGTTAATGGTCAAATGGTAGAGAACCCACTTTAAAGAATACCACACAACTAACAACTAATGGTGGGAGAAGGCCACACATCATGGCTATGATATGATGTCAAACATACATGGAGAAGACAACCAACATTTTAATATAACCTGAGATACCATTTTATTTACAATAATATATATTTATAATGCATTGGAGCACTCTTCTTGATTGTTAAACTCTCACACCTTAACTCTTAGTGGATTAGGTGTCCAACATATACATTGAAGGAAATGCTAGGAAAATCAGATTTGGTTGTCATAACAAAGTAAGGAAATTCAACAGATCTGTGGCATAGGCGCTTGGGTCACATGAGAGAAAAGTGCTTAAGAATATTTGTTGGTAAAAGTTGACTACCATGTTTGAAATCCTGTAATATTTATCTTTGTGATCATAGTATATATGGTTGAAAAATAAGGGCTTAATTCCTTAGAGGTGGCCATGGCAGCAAGAAAAATTTATGAGAAATGATACACTTAGATGTGTTTGGGCTTACCAACATTAAGTCGTTAGGAGGAGCATCATATTTTGTAACATTTATAGATGATGCATCTAGGAAGGTTTGGGCTGCACCCGATGAAAAGTAAAAGTGAAAAGTTTTGAAATATTTTAAAAATTCCATGTCTTTGTTGAAAGAGAAACTAACAAATTGCTCAAATGCTTAAGAACAAATAACATTGGAGAATATTGCTCCAATGCATTCAAGGAATACTGTAATAGGTTTTGCATAAAGCATGAGAAGATTGTGCCTGAAACTCCTCAATAGAATGGTGTTGCAGAAAGGATGAATCGAACTATTATGGATAAAGTGAGGAGTATGTTTTCAAATTCTGGGTTGGAGAAGCATTTTTTGGCAAAAGCAGTAAAGAAAATTTGTTATCTTATAAATTGATCTTTGACTATAGCCTTGGATGGTGGAATTCCTAAAGAAGTTTGGACACGTAAGAAGTTCAATTATTCTCATTTGAAGATATTTGGATGTGAAGCATTTGTACATTTCCAAAGAAAATAGAACTAATCTAGATGATAAATCCATGGGATCCAGTCAAACATAAAGTTATTATAAGCATGGATGTTATATTGAATGAGTCAAAAATTTTTAAGAGGTCTCTAGGTGAGTTGGAGGTCAAGAAATATATTGACAGGTTTGAAGAACACCAAGAAAAAATCCCACCAGTGAAAGAAAATGGACAACAAATTCAAGAGCAGGAAGGACAACAAGTGGAAAATGATGAATATCAAGAAGAATGAACCTTGCAGGAACTTTACAGGAGATTCAACCTGATAATGCATCACCACAACATCATAGGAATATGATTAATAAGTTGAAGAAATATTTGGGTAGAAAATTTGCAATGAATGATTTGAGTTTAGCACAACAGATATTGGGCATGAGGATTGTATGTGACAAGAAAACAAAAAGGTTTTGGTTATCACAAGAAAAATATATCAAGAAGGTGCTTAACAGGTTTAATATGAAGTTTGTCAAGCCAGTTGGTACACCCTTTGCAACTCACTTCAAGTTGAATATTGAGTTATGTCCTAGTGATGAGAAGGATAAGGAATAAATGAGCAAGATTCCTTATGCTTCAACAGTTGGAAGTTTTATGTATGCCGTGGTATGCACACAACCAAACATTTCATATTCAGTGGGAGTAGTGAGCAGGTTCCTTGCCAATCCAGAGAAACAACATTGGAATGAAGTAAAATGGATTTGGAGGTATCTCAAGGGTACTAGTAATTATTGTTTATGTTTTGGTCATAATGATACTCTGCTCCGAGGATTTACAAATGCAAATATGGCTAGAAATATGGGCACTAAAAAGTCCAATACATGTTATTTGTATACATTTGCAGGTGCAAAAATATCTTGGGTGTGAAGGATACAAATAATAGTAGCTCTCTCTACAAAAGAGGCAGAGTACATAGTTGCAATAGAGCCTTGTAAAGAGATCATATGGATGCAATGATTCCTAAGAGAGATAGGAATAAAGAAGGAAAAGTATGTGTTATATTTTGATAGTTAGAATACCATTCACTTGGTGAAAAACCCATAATTTCACTCAAAAACCAAGCAGATTGACTTAAGGTGCCATTAGATTCGACATGTGTTCGAGGAAGGGGAGTTATCCTTGGAAAATATCCGCATAGATAAGAACCCTGCTGATATGATTACTAAGCTTTTTCCAAGAAATAAACATGAGATATGTAGAGGCATGGTAGGAATGGGAGTGAATTGATTTAGGATTCTTCATTTGGCTTCAAGTGGTAGAATCTTAGTTGTGAAGCCAAATGTTGACACCGACGCTGAAAATCACCGCCCACAACCTACCACGTTCATTGTCGCCAACAATCCACCACCCACTGTCTTCCAGAAATTTCATTATGCAGTCATGAAAAACAAACATGCATAGAATTATAGAGTTTTTTCCATCATCTATAAATATGTATTTTTCCTCAACCTGAGCAATCCAAGCAAGGCAAGGCTTGTAATGTAATGAAAAACTTGTGATTTTTTTCTCCATAAATTTAATGTCTTCTTGTTAAAAATATTTGTATTTTGTTGTCTTTGTTTTATAATTATTGTTCTGTGTTGTGTTCTTTGATTCCCATAATTATCAAAACTTTGAAGGTGGTCTATCCTTCTATGAAGATTGACCTGATATAAACTTTTGCATTTTGACAAACATCTCCAGTTGCATTCCTTCAGAGTAGTTATGTGTCATCTTCTTAGCAGGGATACAAAAACAAAAAACTAAGAGTTTTAGTGATGATTCAACGTAAAAAATGTGATTTTTCCTTAGATAAAAAACCAATTTAATAAAGGCAAGAAGAAAGAAAAATTCAAAGTGGACATGTCTTTTCCAGCTCAAGAGGATTCTCAATTGCAAGTTTCATCCCATCATTGATAATTACTTTATACCTAAAAACCATATCTTCATAATTCCCCACATTGTATTTAGCAATATTCTGTGTTTTTCATGAATGCTATCGGTGGAACAAGTCCACTCACTAAGCCCCACTCCTCTGCAAATTGTGCATTTAATAACATGGGAATAAGAGAGACTTCCCTTGCTCATTCACTCCTCTGATATGTGGAAGTTTAGGCCTCATGATGGAAATATTCTAGACCAAGGGATAAAACATTATGCTATTCATGCCATCCCTCTAGTCCCCAACATAAAGAATTTTCCATATAAAATAAGAAGGTTGTCAAAAATATGAAAGAGAAAATAAATTCTATAACACCCTCCTCCCACATTTACCCAAGTTAACTAGTCCGCTGGGGTAAACATGTGATGACAAGCTACTATGATTTGCTTCAACTCCCCATGTACATTTAAGAAAGTGGAACCGACATAACGAAACAAAATTGACCTTCCACACATGATACTGAACCTTTAGGAGCCAACCAACCCTTCTAGGTGACCAACCCCTGAGGAAATTTGACATTTCACTGATGTGGACCCTCAACCACTCCCATAACAAGACATTCATGTAACTAAGGCCTTCTAATCGCTCCCACAACAAGGTATGCCAATGATTGTGGAATTTTTCAGGAAGTTTTGTGCTAGAGACCCTAGCCACTTTTTCAGGGCCAGGTCTCAGGCCACTGCCTAGAACTTCATGAAACTTTTAGAAATGAATAATAATAAAGAAAAAAATATTAAAAGTACTTTATCTGACCCATACTAGCCATGAGAGGCATTTCGTCAAACATGTCACAAATATGAAATATACAGGTCATAAAAAAAAATATGAGCATAGGGGTCTCATACTTATCTGAGAATCGTTATGAAGCATTGTTTCCATATCACAATAGCTGCATTATCATATATTAGGACATATATACATTGTACATTCGTTTTCTAATCAAAACGTGATGAGAAATATACATCAAGTCTTCCATAAGACATACTCATAAACAACATAAATAACAAGGATATAACAACCTTGAAAACCACATATGAACCAGTACATTTGCACATGAAATACCAAGGAGAATAAGCTCTCATTAATGAATGCAAAGGACAACCAGGTTTTGGACTTCCATGGACCACTCGACTATAGATTGGTTGAACCAAATATTTCTTTCAGCTAATCACCCCCATGCCATATTCCTAGCATGAATATGGGACTCAAAACCAAACAATCCAAGTTTCCTCAGGCTTTACCATAATCCCCACCAAATCAATAGGCCCTAAACAAGCATATTTTCCATCGTATTTCTCAACCTACACCATGAGTAATTTTCCTGCCTCCTAGTCTCTAGGATTTACTGTATATCCCGCCTTTCACCAGTCGAGGATTCATAGGAATAATCGAGACTCCACCCTTCAGGATTTACCATATATCCCGCCATACACCGGTCGAGGATTCTTAGGCATGATCAAGTGCACACACCTTTAGGATTTACCGTATACCCCGCAATTCACCAGTCAAATATGCCTAGGCCTACCAAGGCACACAAAATCTGGCTTTATCGTAATCCCACCTTCTTCGGTCCAAGGATTCGTAGGCATTGTGTTATTTCTCTCAGAGACCACCTCACTCAGTTTTGAAACCATCCGAAAATCTAGCTCAACCAAATACAAGAGAACGCACCACACCATGGCTTTATGAAAATGGAAAGGCAAGGCTGAGGAACACTCTCACGCCTTGAAAATCCCATGCCAATGACAACAAGAGAACCAAATACACACATGCATGTACCATGCATGCCAAATCTAACAAGGGAATCGCACATGAAATTTGATACCTGCAAGTAATCTCATTATATCCGCTTGATCCTTCTCTTCCTTGCTTGATATTTTCTTCCCTTTTCATTCTTGGTCCTTCCTTTTCTTTCCTTGATCCATTGCTAGAGTGCTCCAAGAATTTTCTAAGTGTCCAAGAGTGTGCAAGAGAGAAAGAATAAAGCGAGAGCTCCAAAACTTAACTAACAAAAGGTACCAACTTATCCTCAGAAGCATTTTATTAATGAGGCCTCTATTTTCATCAATTTTCAATTATTTTCCTTCATTTAAATCCTCACATGTTGTTACACGTCATTTTGTCACCATGAAAACTAACCGTTAAAATTGTTCTTTCACTATCCATCAATGTGTTCCAAAGCACTCCCTTGCAAATCAGCAACTTAAACACCTTGAAGAAAACACAAATTCTGGGTAATAAGGTCAAAACTCTACTTTTTAGTTACCTACATGCTTTCTTAGCCAATTCCTACACATTTATGGTTCTTACCATTGATGCTTGTGCATAATTGCGCTTTGTCTTCCACTATAGACTACGCACATGACTCAACAAAAAGTAAAAATAAAAAGTGAATTCTAGAATATTTTTTGGGCGAATATATCCCAA